>CM052323.1:12678660-12711443 GCA_028455615.1 Lasioglossum zephyrum | reverse complement strand
TGCTGATTCTTCACGGTTCTCCAATCATTCTCCAGATACTCGATGCAACGCGCGAAAGTTGCTCGCCTTAAAACGAGATACATATATTTGACAGCAGACAACGTGCAGTTGCATGCCGAACCGAGCCACTTTAATTTGGTCCTGCCACCTATGTCTCCTAGAATGATTTGCCAATAAAGCGGCACGATGAGCAACATTAGACTGAAGAAGCACGTGACCAGCAG
Source organism: Lasioglossum zephyrum (assembly GCA_028455615.1). NCBI lineage: Eukaryota > Metazoa > Arthropoda > Insecta > Hymenoptera > Halictidae > Lasioglossum > Lasioglossum zephyrum. Next base: position 12,711,219 of record CM052323.1, on the reverse strand, counting down.
CATGATCGAAACCGTTTTCTCCCATCTGCTCGTGCGATTGTAAACCAGCGACCATATCCCCAACGGTTTCAGTACCCACCGGCACATTTCCAGAGCGTAGTCTATGTCATCTTCTTCCTGATACTTCGTCAAAGTTCTCACTACTGTGTCACGTGACCGGTCGTGCATGCTGGCTACTCAAGTGCACACTGCAGACTGATCGACAACCCCGAAAGTTACGGGGTAATATTGCCAGAACGCAAGCGCAAGTTGTGCATGGTTTTTTCTTTCGCGTGGTATATCCACAATTTTGCAAGGGTAAGGGATCGCCGATAATTGTACGTGCGTGTTCGGTGGCTAAGTCGAATCGTGAGGGAACTGTTGCTATAGACTTTGGTTACAAAGATTACCCTTTCACTCGATATTTATTGCTTTACAGTCGCGGTGGTCATTGTTGTATTCGTCCTGTGATAGTATGGCACATGAATTTGTGATTTGATATCAGACGTTATTAGGTCTCGTTTCTCTTGGTATGTTGTTTTCATTCGATTATTGTTTATTTGTATTTATCATGTGTTGTGCTACTCCTTCCTTATTATAAAGAAGGGTTCTTGCGGCTCATCGCTGACAAAATGTGAAGTTGTTTTTTTTGTTATCTTGTTTTATGGAAAGTGTTTATGAATAGTTATAATTTGATTGGGGATGTTATATTATGCAATTTTCAATACAATTTTTGTAGGCAAGTCTTAAGAAAGTAGGACAATATAAAAACTTATTTAAATAGAATTACATTCTACCATTTCTCGAAAATTTTTAAAAGTCATATATGCATGAATATTCGCGATCAAGTTATAATAATTAAATATGCTCTTTTTTGAAGCTTTCATTGATTCACTTTTGCAGTATAAAATTGTAGTTCTTAAAACTAAATATAGAATCTCTATGAATAATACAGAAAAAGGTTATTGGAGTACTATTAAAGAAACTACGAGCAGGTTTATATTTCGTGGGCATTGGAAGAATTTATGGCGGTGTTTGTTATGGTGGATAATTTATTACAATCGTTATAGTCTAAATCATTCATGCTTTGCTAAAAGTACACAATTATAATTTTGCCGTCGTGTTGCCCGTCTTTCTGTGGACTGAGCTATGTGGCGATTAATGATTATGTATCATACCATGTTAACAATGGAGTGACAGTTGCAAAACGTGGATATGACACTAAGTATTAGTGACTGTTCGTAGTAAGTTCAAATAGACAACCGTGGTCTTCAGGATCTAGAAAATATGAAATCACACTGAATCTTTTCTAACCACGATGTACACTGCTGAAATAGGTCACTTACTACGCTGAATGTGTTCAAAGACAATTTGATCACTTTGCCAGCCTCGAGGCTGGGTGGAAACAGTGATGTAAGACTAAGTAGTACAAAGCCGGACGCTTTGGATGGCGGTAAGTTGTACCAACTGACGTTGTAGCTAGCAAATCCGACCTGAGAGCACTATAAGTATAACAGTTAAAAAACAGTTAAACTTCAACTGAGAAAACCAGAAATTTTTAACTTTTTTTATATAATCCTGTAGATTTCGACAAAAAAATGGCGACATTCCAAGTTTTAAACAGAGGAATCCATTCGTTCAAAAGATAAGTGTGTTTACTTACTCAGGTAAAGTTTAGCCTATCAAAGTCTACACAAAAATACTTTAACATTTATAATCTTTTACTGCACACCACAATCATGAGTATGTTATATTAAGTAATACTATTTAATATTGATAAAACAAAGCTTTAAAGTACATAGTTGTCAATTACGAAATGTGCACAAAAAGTTTGTGCAATTAATTTGCAAAAATACTTGACAAAAGTGTTTTACACAGAATTGTGGATAGTGCTTCATACGACTTCTCTTTACTTATCAAAAATTGTATATTGTGTATAATACATATTATACAAAGCTGATACAATAGAACGTAGCGAGATCATATAATATATTATTTCCATAAATATGTTATGTACATCTCGTAAAATAATCAATGGTTACCTCTTCGGTGAGAAGTTCGCCTATGTAGCAAAAGATCATCGCGTTAAACGTAAAGGATGTGCAGTAAATAATGTATGTTGTTATTGCAACTGGATTCATATCATTCCATTCCTAAATCCCGATAAATTTGATAAATAAGTCATCGATCATGAGTTTTATAGAAATATTACATTACCCTTACCATTAGGCAACAGTACTCAGCCAAACACATACTAAACGTACAACCAAAGATCTCCGTTAAAAGGAGTTTGTTCAAACTCTCTTTGAAGTCGCTTGCGAGTCTAAAATGTTTATAGAAAAAGACATTCTCATGTCTGCGTATTTCTATCTTTGAAAATAAATAAACTGAAACGAAATCTCTTATCTTGAACTGAAACTAAAAGCTTAAATTACGTTTTGTCGCAGTAAAAGTCAAATAATAACTTCAATGCTTTATGACTAAATAAATTTCGAAACCATTTGAAATTTAAACATTTTCCTGCCATTTTCTGACAATAATAATGAATCTGATCAGCAGTTCAAAAATTACAATGGCAAAACACTGAACTACTAAAATTTCTGGTTTCTGAAGAATGTTAAAATGATATAAATATTTTTAACATTCATCAGAAACTTGAATGAGAAATAATTCATAAAATCAAAGTCTATTAATTTAGAATAAAGGACACTTGACTTTAAGGTCGAACCATGATCATGTATAATGATCGCCAAAGGATCAGGTCCATCGTTTTTCTTCGTGTCTTCTTGATACAGTTCCTTGAGTCGTAACAGTTGTATCTGTATTTGTCCGCAGACATGCGTCACGAAAATCACTGTCAAGCTAAACGAGGCCGCCGTGACGTTGTACCTAAAGAAACCCGAAAGGAGATGAGCAAAATAGATCAGTTCGAACGTGGGGCTGGACTTGACGTCGAAGAATCGATCGTAGCCAGGATGGGCTAGCTTTCTCATCGTGTAATTCCCTTTGAGTCGATGCTTGTTCATGTACGGTATGATGGTGTAATAAGAAATGCCAGCGGTGTAGATAAAAAGGAAGCACAAAATGGTGAGATTCTTGCTGATCGATATTTGTTTCAGCATGATGTCGCGATGCTGGGGATTCTGCACCCTCTTCCAGTCATTCTTTATATGCTCGATGCAACGTCCGATAGCTGTTCCATTGAACACCATACAGAAAAATTTAATCACTGTGAAAGCGCAATTACTGGGCGGGCCGAACAACTTGATTTTCATAATTGGATTCTGCTCAACGAAGAAGATGTGCAAGCAGATAGGGATCACGAAGAACGCTTGAATGCACAGCAGCGTTATTCGTACAAGAAATGAAACGATATGCTCCAAGGTGCTGGACTGTTTCTCAAGTAGTGACCATACTCCGATCAATTTCAGTATACACCGAGACATGCCGAACACATGATTTATATCATTCTCATAGTTCAAGTTCTTCGCGGCTTCCACTCTGTGCAGAGCAATCATGTTCACCCCTCAGGTGCACAATACTCACTGATCGTTGCGTCTGAAGACAGTAAGACAATATTGCAACAACGCAAGCGCGAGTTACTTGTTTTTTTCGGGCTGTTCAGAAAATCTAGCTAGAGAACGGATAAACTAATAATTGTTCGTGATTGTACGGGAATACCGTGAAATCGATTGAACCAAGGGGGAGCTCCAATCATAGAATCTACTTGTGAAAAGGGGTGCACTATCGTTCAATGGTCATTGTTCTGTTCTGGTGATTGCTCTGTAATCGTGGAACATTGTTGCATTCGCTTTCGAAACAGTTGTAAGTCTTGTTTTGAAACTTTGTGCATTGTATTTTTATCGTAGAACATTTTACAGAATTTACACTCGGAGGTATGATCAATTAGAAAAATTCCTCTTCTAAATGGCATTAGTGTCGGAATCGTGTGTATTCGATTAGGTGTAGTGCCAAGAAAGAATGTGACTAGCTTGTAACAAGACAATGACTTCACGTTTTCATGTAAAAAATGAAACAATAGAAAGAAAATTGAACACTAGTAATTTATTTTAATTTATCTCAAAAAGCTTAACTTAGAAAATTAAATTTCTTTAGTGCATACGACAACACTCCGAATCTTTATATTTTTAACTATTCCTTTCATCATGCTTCTGGGCGTCTCTATAGTTATTTATTCGCGTAAAACAAAGGCGGGGCGTTTTGTACACTGAGGCATATTACGTAGTTTGTCCTTGCACGAATTTGGAGATGTATAATTGATAACTCTTTATTCAAGTAAACTGTTTCAGCTATTAACAATATTTATATAGTACTATTCTTATAGAATACTGAAGTTTGGAAGTGATTTTTGACAATGATCTACAAACCTATTTGGTGGGAACGCTTCCGTCACGTGGTACACTTTCGCCTAAGCGCGATCTATGCATTTGGTGAATAAGAGATCTGTAAGAATTTCGACGAAATTATTGGATAATAACAATTGACAAGAATGTTGGTAACAATTGGAATACTAGTTACCAAACAGTAACGGTCCGAAGCAGATTCAGGTAAATAACCGATGTTCTCACCACCTGAAAGAAATTGAATTTTAAAAAATTAACTGTAGTAGAAAGATATTAGTCATTATAAAATCATTTACAGCGCCAAACGTGTTTATCGATAGGTCTATTATATTCCCAGCAGTGAGTTTTGGCGGTTCAAGAGATATTGCGCTTAGAAGAATGAGATTGTAGGCCCTTCTCGGTGGTAAATTGTACCATTCAATATCGTAGGAAGCTGGACCCATTCGGCTACACTAATGCGATGTTTCCATCACAGGAAGAATCATGAAAACAAGTAAGGATATCATATTTTTGTAATAGTTACAGTGACATACCGTTTTATTCCGACATAGGATGACACTGTTTATTTCGAAATAAGAAAATTGCTATTTTCCCTTTTTCTCTTGAAGTTGTTTCACGCGACACCGCTTACTGATCGAATGAGACAGTATATCATATGAAGCGTGCAAAATAACTGACAGTGATTTATTACAGTGATCGCAGCATCACGATAACGGTCGTAATTTAACTTCATTCACACCGTTATCGTTATTTTTATTCTACATTGAATTTGCTCACTGTCATCTGAATTCTTCATCTCGATTGCATTAGTTCTTTTTTTAAATACACCAATTAGCTTGCAAAAATATCCGCATATAACGTAAATTTTAAATTACTATAATTTAAATATTATTACTGTAATTTAAAATTTATATATCTAAAATATATATAATAATATATAAATATAACGTAAATTTACTTCATTTAATGATAAAAATCAAAACTATTCAATATTCTTTTCCTACTTTATTTCAGTATTTAAAAAAAAATTAATTCTACTTCCCGATTTTATGTTTAAGAATATTCTATCCTTTTTTAACGAAAGATTTGGGTGAAGTTCATCGAAATACGATGAACAGCAATCCCGAGCCATCGTCTTATATCGGAATAAAACTGTATTACTGGTATATCGGTTTAGGCCAAAAATTACTCCGTCATATGTCTTATAACTCGTTCAAGGGTTAAAACAGCCAACTTCTGAAAGACTAAGCTAAATAGATCTTGTTGATAAATACCTGTTCAGATAGAAGTTCACCTACGTAACAAAATATCATTATATTGAAAGTAAAAGAAACCAACAGCGTGAAGTACGTGAGCAACGCAATCGCATCGCTTCTTCGCCATTCTATCATACAATAGAATTCGAGCACACACATAATCACAGCCGATTCCGCGATCTCTGTCAAGTTGAGCTCGCGCAGGGCTGCCTCGACGTCTTTAGAGAATCTAAAATATCCGTTGAAAACGCTATTAAAAATCCTGTAAATTTTCACTTAATGAAAAGTCTTTTCTTGGTGAAATTTATTTTAGTTTAGTTAAAAAACAGAAAAGTGCAAGGTAAATCATTTCAGTGTAACAATTAAATTGACTCACATACTATTTGTTGTATAGTTGTATATGAAAATGTTTTAAATAAAAGATTTATTTGGAATCGGATAGAATGTACGATATAATAATGAGTTGTTTTGTTATTTCTTTTTTAAGCTGTGTTGAAGTTGATTCTGAATACATCATTCGGATGTTTATGTTAATATTTATGTTATTAATGTAATGCGAGTTCAAATGCTTTCGAAGTAATGCCATTAAATGTTCTAATAATTCAGTGTTTCATATCTTCAGGATTGCAGGTGGCTTCTGATAAACTGGTTGAGTCATTGATAGGGAAAGATTTCTACAGTATTTACTTGTCATGCTTGTCGCGTATAATGTATAGCATAAGCATTTTACTGATTTTACGTTGCCAGTAGTGTTTTTTTAATGATATATCTGGTAGTAAGGATAATAGTGTTTCATACAAAAAGATCGTGTACTTGTATCTTATCAGTAGCCACTCAATAAAATACGGATCAATTTTATTATTATTTATTGACACAACTGTGTATTAGACAGATAAATCTCTGTTTATGAATCATACACTGTGCTCAATATCAAACGACTTGATACATTTCCTTTATACAACGAATAGTTTTAATGGAAATTTAAGTGGTACAGTTAAATGACTCTCACACATGTAAAACACAACATTACCTCAACACCTCAGCATGCTCTTGAATGATGATGCCCAAACGATCATAGAAAATCTTTTTTTCCTCACTACCCTCAACCAATTCATCCAATCTGGATATCTGTATCTCAATTCGACCGCAAATGTGTGTGACAAAAATAGCGGCCATACTATACATAGCCGACGTGATGGTATATTGAATGAGACCGGACAAACAGTGGACGAAGAATATTATTTCATAGTTTGGGCTGGCTTGAGGGTTGATGAACTCGAAGCAAGGATAAACGAAAGGTCTGTCGGTGCTATTCAGGGTACTTTCGTCTTTCGTGATCAGCTGTTTCACAGTATGATAGGATAAGCCCCCGGAATAAAGAAATACAACGCACAAAACGATCAGCTTTCTGCTGATGGACGAGTATTTCAACATGATAGATCTATGTCCTGGATGCGTCACCCTTTTCCAGTCCTTCTCCAACTGTTGAACACAGCGACCCAAGGATTTTCCTTTTAGAATCAGGTACATATACTTGACCGTGCAGAATGAACACAAACCGACTGGCCCGAGGAGCTTTATGATAGTGTCCGTGCTATTTTTCGTGAAGATAACGCTATAAAGTGATGGAAGGATGGTGAAGCTCAGAATGCCAATGCACGTCGCCAATGTTGCAGTGCAGAGAGCTCTATCCGATTTAGATATGCGATGGTAGACCAGAGTCCATATGCCGAGTATCTTCAACAACCACCGACACATCTCCAACGTGTAATTCACGTCACGCGCATAATTGCTATTTTCTGGCCCGTTCTTCGCTATGATGTTCAACCGACCGTGCATGGTGACCATCCGCAGTGAACTGCACGCGATGCAGTTGCAAATTGGCGAGCGATATTGACAGAACGCAAGCGCAACTTTTATGCAACCGAAGTTCACGGGTTTTTCTAATTGTGATTGAACAAAAGAAAACGATTGATTTTCTTTAGCGCATCCTATTGTCCTATCTACCTTTACGGGTTTTTTCTTGATTGCGATTCAACATAAGGAAACGATCAATCTTCTTCAGTCCATGCTATTGTACTCTCGCAAAGCGATTTACAAAGGGTGGCTAATTGGCTAAATAATGAATGCGCTTTGTGTGAGTTCGAAGGGGTTCCGTTTGATAGAGTCAGTCGTAGTGGCGAAAGCATAGGATGTGCATGTACAGCAGATACGTATTATACATACATAGTTGCAGTTCACAGTGCATTGTGATGAGTAGACCGAAGAAATGATCTGGATGAAAAATAAAACAGTAGAAGATTAGAAAAATCTAAGGATACTGTCGTGATGGTTTCAATATAAAAATCTTTTAAGGGATGATGTGAATTTTTATTTAACTCTTGCCGCTCACAACCGTTGAAAAATATTTTTAGTTTGCATAAAGATCCGCAGTCTAGTGATGAATGTGCTAATTTGAATTGGTAAATAAGAATACATTTATGTTGTTACATAGATGGATATATTTTCTGTTATTTTGATTAACTTTAAAGTGCGTGTAGTAGATAATAAAATTGTAATTATTTGTATTACATTTGGAAAATGCATAAGCCTTTCTGAAGCACGTGCACTGTAAATGTACAGACTTTTAATTGACTTGAATTATGAATTTCAGGAAGGACAGATGAAGAGTGGAAAGACGACGAAAAACTTACATTAAGATTTTCACGTGATTCTGGGTTGACGGCAGACAGTCGACTTCAAACTTCAAACCGCTGATCACCATAACTCCATGACGATTAGTACGATCCTCGCACATGGTGATTGTCTTTTCGATGATGTAACTATCATAAGTCTGATTGTTTCGACAGATTTCTGTTGAAGTACGTGGTATTTTAAAATGATTAGGTATTGGTTGAGGAAAGCTAATTTTTTTTGACGAGCAGTCGTTTGAAATCTCGTTGACAGATCTCAAAATTGCGAAGATTACACGGTGTCCGATTTCATTCAGAACACACAATTATCTCGACAAACATGGATGACGTAACAAAATGTTTCAAATGAAAGTTGTGCCAAGTGAAGGAGCATATATATCATACTTCAATTTACTTACTATGACCTTGAAACGTTCTATCAAGGTCACATTAAATTCTTCAAATTGAAACCTGCATTTTGTAAAATAAGTTATTTTCGAAGTATTTTTATCATTCCTTGTGTTCCTGTTGCATGTAGCAGATCGAGTAGCTCTATTACTAGTAGCATGCCAAATTTGGAGAATTATATCTTATATTTATATACATATTATGTTATATATTTTGGTAAGCATATAGAAAACGGGACTCCCCTCGCCGATTTTGATGGGTATTATTAAATATATTGCCAAGGTCATAGTTCTGAACTTGTTTTTGACCTTGACAATATATTACAAAGTCATTCAAATCTGTGAGTAGTCATCTTCTGCATATATTTACCAATATTTTATATTATATTATATTTATATTTAGAGAGTTAAATAGATAAGATTATTGCACGCGACACACAAAATGATATAGTAACGTATAGATTTGTACGTAACCCTCGTTAACATTTTATTGGAACGAACTAATCCTGATGGTAACAATATTTTAATGTTATTAATCTTACTGAGTACTACCTGGAAGTGTTTCATGGCATTCATAGGTTGAAACGCTTCTATCAGGTTTTATACTTTCGCCTAAACATGTTCTATGATCGTTGAGCTCAGGAGATCTATACAAAGATTAATATGTATATAATGTAAAATAATTGTTACTTCACGGTACTAATAAGCACAATTAGAAACCTAGTTACCAGGCAAATGTTCGAAGCAGATTCAAGTAAATCACCGACGTCTTCACAACCTGAAAAATATTGAGTCATCAAAAGTCTTCTGTACTCTAAAAATATTATTGACTATCAAACTGCTTACAGTGCCGAATGTGGGTATCGATAGGTCCATTATTTTCCCAGCGGTAAATTTAGGCGGATAGAGAGCTATGGCGTTTACAAGGATAAGATTGTAAGCTTCTTTCGGTGGTAGGTTGTACCACTGAACGTTGTAGGAAGCTGGACCCATTCGGCTACACTGGTGTATGTCGTTTGCAAGAATAGATGAATTATGGAAGTCAAAAGAATTATAATTTTTCCTTCATTTATAGTGGGATGTAATAAAATAAATGCACTATTTCGAAATTAATTCGGTAGATAGAAATAATGAGTGAAAGCATACTTAACCCTTTAGTGGACGTCGATGCGTATGAGATACATACGTAACTGTTTCATAATATATAGAAAGTTTTACTAAAAAATAAAAACAGCTTGCTCGGCAAAACTCAGTTTCTCCGATCGGATAAACATCCGAATAGCGTTTCACCTTTGAACGTGGCGGATCAGACGCGTTCACTACATTCTAGGTAGTGGGGGAACGTGGGCCAAATGTGGCTCGCGCGAGTTGAACAAGCCTGACATACGTCCACTAAAGTGTTATACTGAATAGAAATTCTAGATAAATACCTGTTCCGATAGAATTTCACCTACGTAACAAAATATGAATATATTGAAAGTGAAGGAGACCAACAACATCACGTACGTGAGTATTGAAATCATATCGCTGTTCTCCCATTCCTAAAATCAGAACGACAATAATTACCGGCTTTAGAAAATTCGTAGACATTCGTTTACCATTAGACAATAGTACTCGAGCAAACACATATTCATCGTCGATTCCACGATCTGTGCCAAGCAAACTTCACGTAGAGCTTCGTCAACCTCTCTAGAAAATCTAGAACACCGAAAGATGTACCACAATGTAATCCATATTATTCATATTCTGGAATAGTTCTAGCTGATATGGCACACTGCAAAATTTCGACAAAGGAGTAACGAAAGTATACTTCAGTGTAGTATAATAACTAGACTGCGGATTTTATGTATTTAGGAAATAATGAGTAGGAGTAATTTGAAATAGCGGAAACATTAGACGAACTCAAAGCTACACGATTATATTATTTTCAATCGATTAAACATACTAACGCTATAGCTACCGACCATCAAAAGTGGCTGATGTCTATTGTATTGAAAAAATAAAAAAATAAAATTTATTTATAATTTGTTGGAATAAAAAAAACGCACCCTTATAATCTCTGTAATAATAATTGTAAAACAAAAAATCTAAAACCGTTCATTTGACCGGCGGTGGTAAGTTTAATATGAAGAAAAAAATTAAATTTTTATTTCAGAAAGTTTTTACTTTGCATAAAAATCCGCAGTCCAATTTGTGTAGTCGAGTGTTCGTCATTGAAAGAAAAATTGATGTGTAGATCTTCCGATTTAAATATACGAAATATAAGACATAATAATAATAATTACCGAACTACCTTGGCGTGGTCACGAACAATTACGCTTATTCGGTCGTAAAAACTGCTTTTCTTTTCATTCTCGTCGATCAATTCATCCAACCGAGTTATCTGTATTTGGATTTGGCCGCAGATGTGCGTGGCGAAAATAGCCGCGAAACTGTACGCGGCGGACGTGATTGTGTATTGAACAAGAGCGGAGACACAATGAACGAAGAATACGATCTCGTAAGTAGGACTGGACTGGGTGTCGAGGAAGTTGAAGCAAGGATAAGCGATAGGCCGCACGGTGACGTTCGCGTTGGATCTGTCTTTTGACAAAAATTGCATTACCGTGTGGTAGGACATGCCGCCAGAATAAAGAAAAGCGACGCACACGGTGATCAGGAATCTGCTGATCGACACTTGTTTCAGCATGATGGCTCTATGATACGGATCTTCTACCATTTTCCAGTCCTTCTCCAGATGCTTTATGCATCGTCCTAAAATATTTCCCTTAGCGCCGAGTATGAAGTATTTCGTGCATGAGGACGTACAGAAACTGACCGGGCCGAGCAGCTTTACTATATTCTTTAGATCTTCTTCCACAAAGAACATATTATAAATCGACGGTAAAATAACGAATAGAAGACAAAAGAAACAAATTATCTGTAACAGGACGGAAAACGCTCTCTCCAGTTTGCTCGCGCGTTGATAAACTGAGGACCACACGCCGAGCGGCTTCAATAACCAGCGAGACATCTCTAAAGCGTAATTTGAATCGTTCTCGTGATTCTCGTTGCAGCTCTTGGTCCGGCTGCATGATCGATCACGCATGCTGACCATTCAGGTGCACGTTATCGACTGGTCGAAATGTACCGCGCAACATTAGTGGAACGCAAGCGCATGTTTCATACATCCGGCAATCGCTTATAGACGCGTGTAACCGCATTCGTCTGAAGGGAGACAAATTGCCTTTTTTTCTGCGAATAGCATGGACATCGTACAAATGTAATCGCGAAGAGGAAGACCACAGTCTAGTCGTGGGGAATACTGAATGAGCCGTTTTTTCGTTCGGAGCTCTCGTGTATACCGTTGTTCGTAATTGATTGCCGATTGGTAACAGAAATTCTTAACTCGTTCACTCCCAGGTAGCACTCGGATGTCCGATAGATGTCCAAAGTGCGTCCGTATCGGACCTTCTTATGTCCCAAGGATGTCCGAGATTCATCCCAGAAAAAAATGTCCGAAATTTAAGTCCATCGGACATCCTAGGGACGTACGCAACGGACGTTGGACGTATGAACATAAACTGGGCATAACACGGACATCCGACGGATGTACGGTGCTACTTGGGCTGTCTAGACCTAGACCTTCAGCGTCCTGTAAAAACGCTCAGTTTAGATTGCACACTTCTTCTATTCTAATCAATCGTTGATGTTTTACAGGTCATGAATGAACATGTAAAATAAATGGGAAATAAATGGTGACCATAATTACATAGTGATACAATATGATGCAGTGGGCCAGTAGTACAATATCAACCATACGGTGGTTATTCTTCTAGCAACGTAAGTACAGATGTTATTCAGAATTATTCATTATTCCAAAAATTCGAAAATTATAATCATTTATAAACGCGGGGTAATTAATATAGCGTTCATATTCTGTATTAACACTAAACCTACCAGAGCCTGTCAAATGACCGGTTTCATATTTTTCATTTTACAATTATCGAAATTATGAAGTTGCTTATATGCACAGTTGCTTACATGGAATCTGATTCGATAAATTTTTTTATTCAAGAACATATTGTATAATCAAAATGGCACATATAATCTAAATAAACAGAGTTTCGTCTTTTTTGTATGCTAAAATATTTTAATCGCTTGTAGTGCTCGGTAGGTTTAGTGTTTATAGACGGTATAATGCATTTTACAAAATGAAGTGCGCAGTTAAAGATAATATTGTAGAGCAGGGAGTTCCAACTTGCGGCGCGCCCTACCGTCAGCTCTAGTGTGAAACGAGCCTAAGTTGGAACTCCCTGCTGTAGATAATAGAGAATATAGTAGACAATCAACAAGAATATTGATGATATTTTATTCAAACAGACTGACTTTGTTTTTAACAATATTTTTGTACTACAGTTCTTACTAAATACTGTAACTTGGAAGTGTTTCGTGTCGTTATCTAGATGATTCAAAACGAGTATCAAGGCAGATACCTTCACCTAAATATGTTCTATGAGTGCGCAGCTCAAAAGATCTAATAAAAGATTAGGATGTAATGAAGAATAATGCTTATACTTTATAATAGCAATCAGAATAAGTTGCTAGTTACCAAGTCGCAAATGTCCGAAGCAAATTCAAGTAAATTACTGAAGTTTTCACAACCTGAAAAAGCTTTGATCATAAGTCATGTTCTTCTAGATTATAAATTTTATTCGTTACGAAATACCTACAGTGCCGAACATGCTCAAGGATAGATCGATTATTTTTCCAGCCGTCAGTTTTGGCGGATATAGAGCTATAGCGTTCAGGAGGATAAGATTGTATGCTTTTCGAGGTGGTAAATTGTACCATTGAATATCGTAGACAGCTGGACCTATTCGGCTACACTGATATAACGATGTAATGAAGGCACCGTTTGTAAAAGTAAAAAAATTATAATTTATTATAAATTTCCAATAGCATTTTGCAGAATGTAGGCACTACTTCGAAATATAATTTGACAGATAGAGACAATGGGCATTATGAGATTGATATAATATTTAATTAAAAAGAATGAACATTTTTGCCGATTTTTAATTTTATTGCCTGTAGTGTGTGAACAAATACAATTTTTGAGATAATTTTCTCAAAAATAATTCCGTTGAAGCAATCTAAATAATTATAGCAACAGAGAAAATTAACGCTAAGTTTATTAAAATTTGTTTATGAAAATCAAAAATCGGACATTCGAAGAAGGATTTTACTTTTTGGTACTGCGTACATTCGCCGAAGGACGATAGCAAATAAAATTGATTGATAAGTACCTGTTCGGATAAAATTTCTCCTATATAACAAAATATGAATATATTGAAAGTGAAGGAGACCAACAACATCACATACGTGAGTATTGCAATCATATCGCTGTTCGCCCACTCCTAAAAGACAAGATGACACCAGTAAAAGCTAACAACGTGAAAATCGTTCCGACACAAAATCCTTTACCATCAGGCAATAGTACTCGAGCAGGCACATTATCAGTGTCGATTCTATGATCTCAGTCAAGCATACCTCACGCAGAGCTTCTTCAACGTCTTTGGAAAACCTAGAATGTCCATAGTATTGTATACCTGTCAACTTCAGTATTATTTCCATAAGTTCTTTCCTTTTTATATCCATTTCTTTAGGATGTTTATATATAAAATTTTTTTATGTATAAAATTATCTTCCATTAAAAAATTAAAAAAAATTTTATTCTATCTATTTTAAAATAGAAGTATGTGACGACCATTCTTCCAGAATCTCTTTTGCAAAATATTGTTTGTAACAACAAATACATCTTCATGAGGTTTTATCTGATACATCATTTGTTAATTCTACATTAAACTAGAATGAAAGGACTTTAAACTTAAAATGAATGAATTTAAACATATAATTATTAGACCACGGATCTTTATGCAAAATAAAAATTGTCCCCATTAACTACAAAACGCAGGAGCCAAGTATAATTTTTATTCTTTAATAGTTTTAATAAATTGAAATCATTACACCGACATTCTCAATTTATTTTAATCTCTACACTGTTTTAAATTTTAACCATCTATTTTTTTCGCCATAAATGCATAAAATCCACAGTCTAATAATTATGGATCTAAATTCTTGGTTCCTTGTGCTAACATATTAAGGAAAAATAATAAATGAAACATCGGATCGTTAAGGACTAGATAATAGTCTTACGAATGTTACTACAAAATTTGAATGAAAACCGAAGTATGAATTATAGTTCCATCTGACTACTCATACAAATGAGTATACATACTACGCATACCCACACAAATAATACATAAAATTACCTTAGTACCTCGGCATGGTCTCGAACTATGCTCCCAATGCAATCAGGTAAGTTATTTCTCTCGTCGTTGTCGTCGTCGATCAACTCGTTTAACCTTGTGATTTGTATCTGAATTTGTCCACAGATATGCGTGACGAAAATCGCGGCTAGGCTGTACCCGGCTGACGTGATGGTGTATTGAACAAGAGCAGAGACACAGTGAAGAAAGAATACGATCTCGTAGGTGGGACTGGACTGGGTGTCGAGAAAGTCGAAGCAAGGATAAGTGATCGGCCTAACGGTGAAATTCGCGTTGGTTTTGTCTTTTGACAAGAACTGCATCACAGTGTGATAGGACATACCTCCTGTGTAAAGGAAAACCACACATACTGTGATGAGGAATCTACTAATCGACGCTTGTTTCAGCATGATGGCTCGATGATAAGGGTCTGTCACAATTTTCCAATCCTTCTCTACATGTTTTATGCACCGACTGAACATATTTCTCTTGATACCGAGGATACAGTATTTGATTGTAGAGAACGTGCAAAACCCGACTGGGCCGAACAGCTTCACTATACTCTGTACGTCCTCTTCCATGAAGAACATGTTGTAACCCGACGGCAGGATCACGAAGAGCAGACAAGAAAAGCAAGTTAATTGTAAGAACAGCGATGCAACTTTCTCTGCTCTGTTGACGTTGTGATAAATTAAGGTCCATACACCGAGTGGCTTCAACAGCCACCGACACATTTCCAACGTGTAATTCAAGTCGCTCCCATAGTGGACATTGTAGTTCTTCACTTGGCTGCATGATCGATCACGCATGGTCACTAGCAGGGTGCACATTGTCGACTGCACGCGATACTGCTAAAATCTGCCACACTGTAGTCTCAGAACGCAAGCGCGAATTCAATGCCACTCGGTGCATCCTACGAGCACTTGTGACTGTAATCGACGACAGGAAAACTATGGACATTTTTTCTTAGCGACTGTTTCCCCATGTTGCGATTCAGACCGTGAAAGGGGGAGACCAGAACTGAATAGCTGCGTTTTTTCAGTCATGAATGTTCTGTCTGGCATATGCATACGAAAACGAAGAGGAGCTGAATGGGTATAAGTGGGTAGTTTATCGAACACGGTTCCGTATATCGTGACTCGAATAAATAACTGTTTTTCAGTTCTTTGTTTGCCTAATATTTTCATTTTTCAGCACGATGGGGATTGCGTGGAATTTTCCAGCAGTATCTTTCACCGTTTTTTATCATTTTAAACAGTTTGTTTGTTTACTGTAGGAAACATTCGTACTTCGTACTATGCAGAGTTGGGCAAAAATTTAATCAACGATTGACGATTAAATTTCTACTTCAATCGTTAATCGCTGTTAACAATTAAACTCCTTCTTTAGTCGTTAATTGCGGTTAACGATTGCATTATTTTCAATCGTAATCGTCAATCAAAACTGTATGCATACTGAAAAAATGTAAGCTGAGCTTTCGTTGAGATATATTTCGATGAAATTTTTCGATGATTTCTTTCCTTAATCAACGATTGACGATTAACTTCATTAAGCGGTTGAATCAATCGTCGATTTTTCAATGATTACTTTTTTAACCGTACATATTAATCAATCAATATGGGTTAAAATTTTAATCGATTAATCCCCAACTCTGGTACTATGTAATAAATTTTTCAAGGCCAACACCATTGAATCAAATATTTGTATTGCAATTAATTTAACTTATTGTCAACCACTAAAAATATATAATTCATGGTTAACAAATAAGAAGAGAAAGGGTTGCAAGTTACCGAGGCCTTCTTTAATCACACTTCTCTGCTATTTCTAATAAAATTAACTAATTTCAACAGTTTCTCAAAATATATTTATTTCAGATTATATGGATAATACATTGTTTACGTGGTGAGAGTACGAAGCAGACTCAAATAAGCCAGAGACGATTTTAAAACCTGCAATGTGTTCAAGCTTAATTGAAGTCGTGGAACAAAGTGTGTGTTACTTACGCTGCAAAAACTGCCTAATGACAGGTTCACGATTTTTCCAGCAGTCAGTTTCGTGGACGAGTTTGATATCGCCAACATCAGTACCAATCCCAGCGCTTTCCTTCCGGGTAAATGATACCAGTTGATCATATAAGCTGTCAAGCCAAGTTTGATACACTGAAAATAAACGGTTGCGAATGTCATTCTAATTAAAAGTAATCATTGCTGTTATACTCAGTTACGTACCTCCTCGGAGAGAATCTCACCGATGTAGCAGAGTATAAAAATGTTGAATGTAAATGATATTAGCAATATACAATAGGTCATTGCTCCGACAGTGTCACTTTGCTCCCATTCCTGGAAAACTGGTGTTATTTAAACATTAATACATTAAAACCTAATTAAACGATCATCATTCAAGGATTATCCAGCAAAGTAGGATATTTTGTTTATTCAGAAAGGTTCAGTAATCTTTTTTCTACTCTTTAATCAAATTTATGAGCGTAAGATATTCAACCTGCAAAAGATTAACTAGGATATTAGAAAAGAATAAAAAAACATTCTCAAAATATTTTGATTTACTGGATTATTCCATTATCTTTGCCATATTTCTCACCGTCAGAACGAAATAGCCTAAGAAACATATGTTCAACGTGCATCCTACGAATTCCACGAAGCATATCTCATTCAGCAGTCCTTCGACCTTTGATATAAAACTGAAAATTTCCAAATTCCCTCACAAAGAATGCCACAGCAATAAGTAATCATCAGCAAATAATGTGTTAATATTATAAGTAGACTGCGGATCTTTATGCAAAAAAATCTTTGATCAGTCAAGTACAAGAAACAAAAGTCGCATAGACATTTGTTTCACCTCTTAACAATTTTAATAAGTTACGAATAAGATAATCGTATTCTTTGAATCGTTTGAAATATTCACTACTTTGTTTCACCCACTCAACTACGTCAAAAATACATTAAATTCGCAGTCTAGTTTCTCCAAATATTAAAAAAATCCACGCACTCGATCATAGAAAAATTCCTTAGATATATCCGGGCCTGGTATAAGATCTATAAAGTTCTAACACGAAAATGTCCAAATTTCTGTAAAAATGAAGTGAAAAACCTGGAAATTGGATAAAATGTGTAGGATTCAATGGTTGCTATTTGGGAGAAGTATGTATTATTAAAAATGTTCTGTTCATTTAAAATAAATGATAAAAATTGGACATTTCGTATGTTACAACTCAATATAATATACTAACCAGTTTCGGGTTGTATTTAATAGACGGAAATGAAGCTTTACCCGAGTATCCGCAAATGATGCTGTACAATATCACCTAGGTAATCTTCGGCATTCTTGCGATTATCACTCGCAGTCGCACTATTAACCAACTGATTTAGTCTCATCGAAAGAATCTTAAATTGTCCACAAGCATGCATGACGAATACTGCAGCGAGGCTGCAAGCTCCGACGGTGACTGAGTAGATCACAAACCCAGCTAAGCATTGCATCAATTGAGCGATCTCGAACCAAGGAGTTGTTCGCGGATCAATTAGACCACGATAGATTGGGAAAGCTAGGGACCTTACAGTCTCATTGTCAATAATCTCCGTTCTCTTGCTGCACAACGGCATGACGGTGGTGTAGAAAAATCCTCCGAAGTACATAATCCCAGCGCAAAATACTGCTAAGAACCGGCCGAACTTAGCACTCTCGATCATGATCTCTCTATTCTGATTGTCCCCCGACAAAACGTATCGTCTCCAATCCGACCAAATTTTCCGAATGCATTCGCTGATCTGATCGCCACGAGACACGAGTATGCAATATTTGATAGCAGCCATCACGCAGAAGCTCTGCGGACCGATCATTTTGATCTTAGCGTCTAGATCGCCGTTCTTGTCCAGTATGGCGCAAAGTGTGCACGGGACCAGTAGATATCCTATCAGAAAGATACTGATTAACTCGAGCGTTACGATACTGATTTTCTCCGGTGTGCTGGAGCACAGTGTCAGCGGCCATATACCGATCGGCTTCAGCAGCCAACGATTTATTTGGACACTGTACAACATCAAATCACCGTCGACTGGATTCGACGAAATCATGATAGTGGCCGGTCGAATGTGCACGCACAACTAACAGAGAACGGTACATTGATTGCTCCCGAAGCTTCAGTTTTGCGCATGTGCCCATCACTTTGATCGGTGTTGTCCCAACATGACAAATTAAGGAGTTGCAACCGGGGCTGGACGATTTCGAACGACAGTTGGCCCGACGAACTTTTAATCGCACGAGGGTTGCGAAAACTGCTGCATCCTCAACTTTCGTAGGTGTTTTTTTTTATAGTTGAGTGAGGGGCAACTTCGAATCAACCGATCGTCAGAGGCCTCAGTAGGTAGGGGTGAGTATCAAGGGAACCGACAACTGTTAGGCTAACTGGTGGTTTCTGACGAATTTACGGTGCTGTGGGGTAGCCTGGCGATTGAGAGGTATAGGTCGTGCGGTAAGATTTCCCGGCCAAACTAGTGTATTGAATGATTGCGAAAGTTCGTACCCAATTTTCAGAGACCTCGAGTCTCTCACGGAATAGGAATCCAGCAACTTGTAAATCGTCGAAACGACTATAGATGGTGGCGGCTATACAATCGAGTAACAAAACTATTATTTTCAAATGTGTAACTGTTTGTATTTTATATTCATAGAGGCAGAAACTTTTGCAATCATCTAATAACATCGTTGTCAAATACTTTGCGCATGAAGTGGTCTGTTCAATAGCGGTAATTGAAGGTTTAGTTTACGAGGTAATTTTCCGTTCAGAATATATTTTGCGTGTTCAGTGCTACGAGTATTGAAAACATTGTTCTGGAAACATTACTGTCCAATAATATTAAACCATCTAAGTTACGTTAAAAAATTTTATTTCTGGAATCGAAAAAAGTATTTAAAACATTTAACATACTTATGTCATCTTACAAGTATTATTGCACGATATTATTGTACAAATATATGATGAAATTTCTATATATCCCATATTGATCATTAATGTCAGATTTAACACAATTTTATTGGAATCATTCTCGAAACCGTCATGTCAGAAAAGCGAAAAGAATACCAGAGTAAAATAATGTATTGGGGATGGACCTCCACCCACGACTGGGGACACTCCCAGTCGCCGGAGCGATACGGATGGTTATCCATAAGGGATTTCCCCAAATTAAAAAAAAAGGTGAAATAATGTAAATGTTTCACGTGCGATGCTTTTTAAATATTATATTTAACAAAGAGCTTCACTAATACGTTTTCTAAACAAGATTCTACATATTTTAATATATTGGGAATTTTGTACACGTGGTTCAACGTTCGCACATGAGTGGAAACATTATACAGTCTGTCGCAGTAGGTTGAAATATGCGAAAGAAGATTTCATTGTCTAAAATGACACGAAGTTCTCATCAAGTGGCCCAGACTTGTTCAATTCCCATATATGATATCCCATTTGTTCGAACAAGACATACTTACTTGACCGAACGTGTAAATGGACATATGGAACATCTTGCTGGCGGTGATTTTAATTATCACGCTCGATCTCGCTATGATCATACCCAGGTCGAGAATGCATCTATGAGGTAAGCAATACCAGTCTGTCATGTACACCACTTCACCAACTTTCTTGCACTGTTGAGAATGTATTCGGTGAATCTAGCAGATTTAATCGGTTGCAACTACTTATCTCCGTTACCTGTTCCGTCAATATTTGACCGATATAACAGAGCAAAAACACGTTGAAAGTCATAGAAAACAGTATCATGAAATAGGTGGTCAGGCTTTGGTAATCACGATCGTCCCATTCCTAAAAGAATAATACTCTCGTCTCTTTAAAATATCGTGAATCAATTCATAATAACAAACACTGTGACAAAAATGGTATTTTATGCCTGCCCTGTCCAACATCTTCTTCGCCGCGAGCCACACGGTTCCCACCTTCTATCACTCCATTCCCCCACTACTTACGCACGACCGTCCACCGTGTCGAATAGTGGGGGAACGTCACCTCCCAACTTAGCGGAATGAAGAAGTGGCAGAGAACGGGCCAAATGTGGCTCGCGGGTCGCGAGCTGGACAAGCCTGTTCTATGCCATAGTGAACTTCTGCGAATCTATTCTCTTCTTTAAAAATATCTCAATGAAATGTTTAATTTCATATTACTCCTGAGTAATATGAAACTTTTCTATGATATTATAAATCTTTTATTAAAATGTTTTTAAAGAATATTTTCATATAACTAGGCACACGGAAGAAGGGCACGACAGTACTCTGCACCAGTCCACAGTTCAAATCAGTTTATATTATTGCGCAACATAGACATTTTCTTATATTTACATGTGCATTTAAACTGACACAGTTTCACGTGAATGCATTTTAACGTCAACCTAGTTACAAATAGATTTTTAAGATTTCTGCTTTCGAATATTTCTAAAAATAATTCTAAAATAGTTCCTTCATGAGAAGCGAAGAGCTTTGTGCAATGCTTGTCATCGTATTGCTGCAATATAGTCGCGAGCGTAATTCGCGTGAACTCCGAGTGGCGACTGGTAATTTCAATGCGTGATAAAGCGATGACGCTCGAAGCGCCATGCTACGGTGTCTGAAATCTAGAAGAATTATGTATGAACATTTGTTTCTCCTGTATATTCCCACCTTATCTAAACGTGTATTTGCCTGTTCATAGAAATATCGCGATATAATCTGAAAAAAACTAAAAACATTATTGTAATTATTTTGACACACAGATCTCTTGCAAGACTGAATTTATCGAAGTTTGTACAATTTAATTTCATTTGTGCGTGTTACTAGGTTAATTAGAGTAACATATGGGCCAGTAGATAATCATTTAAAATATCTATTACATTTTTGATGCAATATGGTGATTTGGACTTTGGATTGTGATACGTTTTTGTCAAGTTCGATGATTATTGATATTGTCTACAAATCAGTTAAATATTGTAATCATTCGCACAAGTGATCAGTTGTTGTTTAGCTTGAATCTTTATAAGTTACACAACAGAAAATTTTATATTATTTACGCTGATATTTATGCATGTTCCAAGTTGTTAATATTAGTCAATAAAAATAAACTCGAGACTGATTATCTTTTATATTGATGAGTTTAATAAGTTGAAGTTTGTATATATGTTTTATTGTTACTGAATATGAGAGCAGATACACATCATGATGAACCGTAAATTGTGTAATTATAGATAATGATGAGGATATATATTTTTGTTGTGACTGAATGATGAACACATTTATCAATATTAAATGTTAAAAATGTTTCGTGTGGTACGTTTTATAAGAGCATAAAATTGTGACGTACCGTAAGGATGTAATATCCGAGCATGCATGTACAGACAGAACTGTGAAACATTTCCGAAAAACATATTTTATTCATCACCGCTTCAATCTGCGATATGAAACTGCAATTTTTATAATTTTTCAAATTAAATTTCTTTCCGTATGTTAGTGCTGGAGTATTAATATATTCGCTGCTAATAACGCTTTACACGAGATATGCTTCCAGAGTCACTATTGTAGACAACTTTACTAAATTTTGCTTGTTGAAAACCATAACCATATATTTTTACAAATATCTCAAACACTAAAGCCAATAGTTAACACGTGCAGACAAAATCTATTTATAATAGTGACTCTGACGTTCGCCTCAATTTAAATTACAATTTAGTGCCCTATGCAAATTTGAATACGACTACTTTTCTGTATCAAATATGCAAGTCACTGTATTCCAAAGCCAAATGTAAAATTACTTTTGTAAAAACAGACTCTCCTGGGAAGGAAACTTTTCAAGAAATCAATATCACATTGATGGCAACGAACGGACCCGTTTAATTCGGAAAATTAGCACAGAAGGTTACCTTAAAATCCTCAGATGATTCTCTACGATAACTCCAGTCTCGGCAAGCAAGATCTTGGTATCATGATCTTGCGATCTGTTGACCATTTCGGTGATCTGAGTCATTAGAATATTCAACTGGCCACATGCGTGAGCCGCCAGAGCAGCAGCAAGACTGAATGCTCCAACAGCGCTGGAGTTGACTACAAACGCGGAGAGGAACTGCGAGACGAGAATGATCTCGTTGGCAGGACTTTCATCGGTATTTACCAGTTTCTGGTAAAATTCGCAAGGTAGTATGTGCACGATTCGAGTCTCGTTCCCGATTTCCACGGGCCGCGTTGACAGCGCGGTGACAAAGCAATAAGAGAGAACGCCACCCTGCATAAAAAAAGCGCAAAAGACAGAGACGTAACGGCCGAACTTAGCGTACCTCGTCATCACCAATCGATGCTGCACTTCGGTCACGATCTGCCAGTCTGCTTGAAGGTGCTGCACGCAATCACGTATCTCATTACCACGGATCAGCAACGTGGTGTAATTAACACCGCCCATGAACCAATGTATCAGTGGTCCCAAGGCTCTCAGCTTCTTGTTAATTTCCACGTCCTCCAAGAGGATGTGCAGCATGCAGGGGATCACAGTGAACAGTATGCAGCAGTAACAGAGGATGATCAATATCAGCGAGGCGAATCGTTCTACTCTAGACGTCGACAAGGATGATGGCCAGGCACCTATCGGTTTCAGGTACCATCGGTTCACCTGTAAACTGTAATCGCTCGGACTGCCGAGGTGGATGATCGTCGTTGATTGGCTGACCATGACGGTCACTCATCGGAGCTCAGCAAGCTACTGAGTTGCGTGTTTCCGACGGGACTAGTCGATGAACATCAGGTTGCTCAACGCTTGCGCAGATTTCCCGAATATTTGAAACTGTTCGCCAATCGATTTGTCTGAATAGTGCAACTTGTTGCGGTGATGTCCTCCGGCTGGTGCATTTTCGATGCAGTCGTCGCCTAGACTCATTTGTCCGTCTACGTTTTTTTTGTTGTGGGAAATGGATTGATAGAACGTTTCAAAGGGGACGAGTGGAAACTCTTTACACATGGGAAGAATGAAACGTGAGTACATTCACCGATGCCTAGGATTAATGGAATAAAAATGCGAACATTTACAGTTTTGTGGAGAGGATACATTAAGTGCATGGTATTAGTTTGTTGCAATTGTTCAGGTATAATGACCAAACTGCGGATTTTATGCACTTATGGCAGAATTAGAAATATACTATTTAAAACAGAAAAAACGATTAACAGAATTCAGGAATATAACATTATTTTCAACTCCTTAGAAAGATTAAAGACAGAAAGACCCTTATGTTTAGCTTCGGCTTGTTGCGATTGATACAAAGATGTTTATTTTACATAAAGATCCGCAGTCTAATAGTGATGGGTATGATTATGATGATTATCATATTTGACCCAGGGTTACAAACATCTCAACCCTAAATTCATATATGTATCAAATATATGTAAAAAAAATTGCTGCGTAAGGATTAGAACGGATCTAATCTTGGGTTTCATGATGACGAAAGACACACATCTTATTTAGCTACTATGATCACAAAAATTATTTATAGTTAAGTCTTTGAAGTTCTAATAACTTTTCTTTACACTCGCACAAGGATGAAACAAAACTAGATGGTCGTATATTGTAATGTTTTTCAAAAATTGTATTTAACAATGAATCTAGAAATTAGAATTCTATACTAAATTCTACATTTTATCCGGAAGGCTATACGCACTGCTCTACGATTTAACACAAGTGCACATGTCATGTGGTCTCTCGCAGTATATTGAAATACGCAAAGGAAGATTTCATTACCTAAAATAGCAAAGTTGTCGTAAAATGGTTACAGGCACTCCATTTCCTTGCGGTATTCCAGCTAAGTAAACGTCAAGACGTGCTTACTTGACTAAACGAGTAAATGGACATGTGTACCATCTTGCCGGCGGTGATTTTAATTATCATACTCGATCTCGCTATGATGATACCCAGGTCGAGAATGCATCTATGAGGTAAGTAATACCAGTCTGTCATGTACACCACTTCACCGACTTTCTTGCACTGTTGAGAATGCAGTTGGTGAATCTTGATCGCAGTCTTAAACAGTTGCATCTACTTGTCTCAGTTACCTGGTCTGTCAGTACTTCACCAATATAACATAGTAAAAATATGTTAAAGATTATAGAAAACAGAATCAAGACATAGGTGCTCAGGTTTTGGTAATCGTGGTCGTCCCATTCCTAAAAGAACAATGTTTTCATAACATCAAAGTACAGCGTCAGATACTGGGACCATAAATTGGCATTGTTGTAGCAGTAGTTGCAGCTGTAGTTTTCCACAAATCTATCCCTATTTTGTTACTCAACTAAATTCTAATATCAACCTAATTATAATTAGTTTCAACTACAAATATCTTCGTGAAGATATCTCTAAACAATTCTATTGGAATTTAATTGTTTGCTAAAGTGATACCTAAAAATACTTAATTAATTAGTATATCGATCGTAATTTATCTTTCGGATATTATGAATTTTATTCTCGAATGATCGAACCGTGGCGCCGAGAATAAAATTCATAATATCCGAATGATACCTAAAAAGTTAAAAATTCGTGAAATTCTTTTTAATGATGACCGGAATTGTTTCAATGGTCGTTTAGTTGAAAAATTATGAAATCAATTTTTCCTGATACAGATTTTTTTAGCACGTAACAATTCTACGTCAGAGAATTTTTGGAAATATTTTTGTACATAGATCGTTTAAATTTTCAGAAGAAAAAATTTCCGAGAGAATCAACTTATGATCGAGTTTTATCTATGAAGACCATTAAATTTCTTTATCACTAGTAGTAGCAATAAAGTCTAAAGCATTGTTGCACAAATATCCTATACGTTGGAATGATTTTAAACAAAATGTTAAACGGATATCCAATACTTTAGTTCGGCATAATATTGTTAACACATACCACAAGGATGTAATACTCGATCAAGCATATGCTCAAGCCAGTGTGAAGCAATTCCGTGAAACATATTGGACTTATCAAGTCTTCAATGCGAGATACGAAGCTGAAATTAATATAAATAAGTACACGATAACCCTATCAGCTTTAAGTTATATTTAAGTTAATTCCATCAAAACTCCGGATTAACGTATACACTGCCATAGACCCAATAAGGTTGTACATTTAAAAACCTGCAACTAATTGCTTATTCCAATTGTTGCAAATAAACAATTCCAGTTTTTAAACTGCAGAATTCTATCCATCAATTTCTCAGTTATTTTTATTTTTTCAAATTTTGAATTCTCATTTTTTTAACGAGAACAGGACAAAAATACGGTAATCAAATTAGTAGAGCACCTTGCATAAGCTGACGACTTGACATTATACTAATCAATTTTTAAATGACAGTCTATCTATACTCAATTCTTATCGTTTTTTTTTTCGGTGAAGTATTAATGTTTGTATATTGTAAATAGCAAATCGATCAATGGCAACGAACATCCGAAACCATGGGACCAAGCTGAACATTAAATTACTTCAGAATTTTTAGATGGTTCTCCACGACGACTCCGATCTGTTTGAAGAAGATTTTTGTGTCTCGACCTCTCGCTTCGTTTACCATTTCCGTGATCCGCATCGTCAGGATGTTCAGCTGACCACAGGCATGTGTCGTAAGAACAGCAGCAAGACTGAAAGCTCCTACAGCACTGGATGTAACAATGAACCCAGAAACGAACTGCGAAGCGAGAACGATCTCGTTCGCTGGACTAAGATCAGTGTTGAGCAGCTTCTGATAAAAAGCGAAGGGCAACACGTGCACGTATCTAGTTTCGTTGCCGATTTCCACGGGTTTCGTAGCCATTGCGGTGAGCAGGCAAAAAGAGAAAACTCCACCTTGCGTGAAGGCACCGCAGCAGATTGCGACATAACGACCGAGCTTGGCATACCTCATCATCATTTGGCGATACTGTACTTTTGACATAATCTGCCAATCTGCCTGCAGGCATTCCACGCAATGAAGAATCTCTTTTCCACTGGACAGTAAAGTGGTGTACTTGATACTACCCATAATCCAATGGACAAGAGGACCGATCCCCTTCAGCTTCTTGTACAGTTCCTTCTCTTCAAGGCAGATTTGCAGCGTCCAGGGGATAACGGTGAACAGTATGGAGCCGTAACAGGCGATAATCAATACGAATGAAATAATGCGTTCGAGCTTTGGGGTGGATGCAGAAGGCGGCCAGGCTCCTATCGGCTTCAAGTACCACCGATTCCACTGGAGACTGTAATCACTCGGACTATCCAGAACCGCCCCTCTGATCGTCGTTGATTGGTCAACCATGACGGTCACTCATTGAAGTCCAGCAACCTACTGAAACCCGTGTTCCCACCCCGACGAGTCGATCAACTGAATTGCTCAACGCCTGCGCAGATTTACAGTACATTTGCAACTATTCGCCCATCGATTTGTCTGTTCAGTTCAACTTGTTGCAGCGGGCATCGTGTTGGAAAGGTACGGAGTCCTAGAGCTTGTAGTCTACGGCCTATACCTACTTCTGGACAATTTTTTGTGACTCATTTCATCGATAGAAGTCTTGAGGTCTTAATCCTTGTTTAGTTTTCAAGATGTTGGGTCATAGTTGACATTCGATTTTGTGGAAAATCTAGTTGTTTTTTCAATTAGGTGTAATGCATACATTGGTGTTAAATTCATATATGTATTTCAACAAGGAAAATATACTTTGCACTGGACTGTCCTCCTCGGGACGGACATCATGAATTTTTTCTTTCAGACACATATACAATGATGGCCATTATGATGCTTATTAAATTATTTCTGTACGTGTGAGTGAGTTACTAATAAAGCGGTCTGAAGAAAGTGTCTAAAGAAATAGACTCGAACATTGCACGAGGGTTATTGTACCGTCAAGGTGGTGAACATTTAAAGTGTCTGGACATGAACATTTAAAGTTCTGTAAAATGTTTCGCTAATTTCTTGAAAAATGTATTTCCTATCTTGATATAATGAAGACCTTTGCGTAACAACTGGGTAAGTTGATTTTCAGTAAAAATATATTTGTTTTACATCATTTTATAAACAACGACCATGGCCTCGCTGCAAACACCGGTTCCCGTGCGATCACCGAAGTTAAACAGCATTTGGACGTGGCCGGGCTTGGATGGGTGACCGCATGGGTATACAGCTTACGCCAGGCGGTGACTTGTCTGGGTACTGGCCACGTGTTGTTCGCAAAAAGGTGGTTCGGAACCCACCGTAATAAAAAGTAGGTCCCGCTGAAAATTAGACTGAAATAGGCTGAAATTTGGCGTTAGAGAGAGAGAGTGGAAAGAAGGGGGAGATTGGTGAATGGATTTGAAACCCTGAGGGGACCAAATATCAAAAACCTACATCATTTTATATATATTGCCGAGTGTCTGAAGCAAGGTCTTCAATTGTTACGTTGGAAATGGAAGGAGTTAAAATAAATGATTATCAGTGGATTGCGACCATTTCGTGCAATTACTTATGTTTTATTGCAAACGTATAATATTTAAAGTAAAAAGTAAGTATTCCCGCCTTGAGACCACACTTCGATGATTTCCAACACCGTTTAGTCGAAAAGCGTGACCACGCGGGAGGAATACTGTCGGAGACTGTCTTTCAAACGGAACGCAGAGCAATGTTATAAATCTTGACGAAACTTCTACGGATTCACGGATGCTATGAATATTGTACGTATGTGGTTCATATCACGTTGTTTGGCGGAGAAAGTTCAAGTAAGCGAAACCAGTTTTGATCACCTGAAAGGACACGTGTTCTTGTGGATTGTAGTATACGGAATTGCTGTACTTGTGTACGGAATAGTTAAACTTTCACTCTCGGAACCAAAAATGTTCAACTTTTCTGAATGAAATATTGTACAATTCGACGAAAAAATAATAAAACTATAAAATTGTAGTTGCAAGGAGTTCAAGAACTAACTCACTACGTCATATCAGCTTCTGTATGAGAAAACCAATATAGCAGCGTCCTAACCTATCAAACGCGCTTAAAATCGAGCAATTTTACTCGCGTATAATTTTTAAATGAATTAGAATTTACAGTACTATCATTTTTTCATCGAATTGTATAATATTACGTTCAGAGAATGATAATGTTTGGTCCCCTGTGTGAAAGTTCATACTTACATCAGCAAACGTGTAAATAGACATGCGAATTAGTTTACCAGCAGTCATCTTAATTAACACGCTCGACCTTCTGATGATTAATGTCAGATCGAGGATCGTTTTACTAGGTAAACAGTACCAATTCGTCATGTAAACGACGTCGCCAACTTGTATGCTCTTTTGAGGATTGATTTTGTAAGATTCAATGCTAGACGTGAGCGGATTTGCCTCGCAAAAAAAATCTTTCTTACCTGTTCTGACACCATTTCGCCGATATAACACACTACAAAAACATCGAATATAATAGCAATGAGTATGCCAAAATATCCGGACAAGTTTGGAATATTGTGATCGGCCCATTCCTAGAAGAACACACTTGAGATAGGTCACAATAATTCGAAAAATGTTCAAATACTGATAATCATTTTTTTCTCGGTATAGCGGCACCTTGTATGAGAATAATAAATAAATGCAACCGTTGAACTAGAACTATGGAAGTTTCAACACGATTATCAATTACTTTCTACACCTATTATTACAAAGACCCTTTCCGACAAAGAAAAGTTCCAATATGAATTTCTTGTAAAATAAAATATAGTCGACTTTTATTGAAAATTTTACTGTTGTAATAACTGTAAAGCTTTACCACTACGCACGAAGGAAAAATGAAATCCTGATTATCTTTTGCATGAAGGTACACCGTGTGTGGGCAATGTAATCCTAGCGTCGTTAGCATACCGTAAGAATGTAATAGCCGAGCAAGCATATGTCCAACGTACACTCAAACAGTCCCATGAAATATATCCGATTCATCACGTCTTCAATACGCGACATTAAACTGCAATTAACACGCATGGGAGTCTGATATATTAATAGTCACATGTGCAGAAGAACTCTATTCTACATACGAATTTCAAATAACACATTGAACGTAACAGAATCATAGTTAGAGCCTTTATTTAAGAAAACCGAAATCGTAGGATCTACAGAAAAACGAATATCCCTTCCACTACGGGGTATGCATAGACTGCGGACATTACGCAATTTATTATAAAATTTAAAGCAATGAAACGTTTCAAAAATGAAAAAAAACATCAATGAATTAGTTCAATTGCTGGGGATAATTTTTATTTCACATACAAATCCCCTCAATCTATTTATGATAGTATAAGATGAGAATCAAGAGTGTAAGATATTTGTGTTACAAGTTAATAACAATCAAAGTTAAGCAACAGTTCCTTACCTCTATCTCTCGGGTCGGCTCTCGGGTCTGACGATTAGACACCGAAATTAGAATGCTTTATGCATTTATTGCTTATGAAAATCTTCAAAAAATTCTAGAATATAAAATTCGACATAATTCAGTAGGTTTCTTTATTTATTTTCTATTCACATTGGCTATTACCGCTGAAAATAAGATTTATTTGATGCCACTTCTTTGATATTTTTTATCCAGAAAAATTAAAAATTGCATAAACATCCGCAGTCTACAGATGATTGCTAACACGAAACCGAAGGTGAAATCACATTTTTATATTTTCTCCCGAAGAGTCGCCCTTGACACTCGGCCATTGCCGATCACACATAAATAGAAACATTACTACACTTATTCAAACCGCGCGTGGAAGTGTACCTTAAAAGGAGTGTAAACACCGTAATAGGTGAAGTGTACCTTAAAGCCCGCAGATGATGTTCCACGATTATCCCAATCTCCATAAAAACCTCATCTTTAGTATCTCGTCCGAAATCGTTCACGAATTCCATGATCCAGGCCGTTAGAACTTTGAGCTGGCCGCAGGCATGAGCTACAAGTACGGCGGTAAGGCTGTGCGATCCAAGTATCGCGGCGTTAACGATGAGAAGCGAGGAAAACTGTACGGCGAGGACAATTTCGTTGACGGGACTGCTGTAAACATCCAACAGCTCCAAATAAATGCCGCAGGGCAACGGGTGCACGAGTCTGGTTTCGTTGCCAATCTTTATGGGCTGTATAGTCATTGCAGTAGCCGCGCAAGAAACGACTACGCTGCTATGCCACCAAATCGTAAGGACCGTAGATACGAAGCGGCTGAACTTGGTGTACTTCTGCATCACCTGTTGGTCTTGCAACCGCGTTATCATCTGCCAATCCGCTTCCACGTGGTCGATGCAACGTCGTAGTTCTTTATTTTTTATCAGCAGCACGGTCAGGTCGCAACCACCGACGAACCAATGGGTCAAGGGTCCGAGCACTCTCAGCTTTTGGCGAGCGTTGTCTTCCGACAGCATAATGTGCAACATACTAGGGATCACCGTCAACGTTATCAAAGTGTAAGAAACTATGATCATCGTGATCGAGGCGACCCTTTTCAGCCGGGATGGGGAGGATGATGGAGGCCAGACGCCGATCGGCGTCAGGTTCCATCGAGACAGCTGTAGACTATAATCGCTCCAACTATTGTCAATCGTCTCGACCACCGTGCTGACCATCGTTCTCACTTATCGAAGTCGAAGGTGCAACTAAGGTACTACTGTTTGCGCGCGACGATGCCACGGTGCGGATTGAAAGTCGAAAACGCTTGCGCAAATTCGACGAACCGGCCTGCCTATTCCTCGCTGATCGATTCCTACATATAGTGTAACTTGTTGCGATGGCGAACCCATATTTCGTTCTTTGATCGCGACGCGCTTCAGGACACTGTTCTCTAAAAAATTTAAATCACTTTTTTTTTATTACGACAGTGCAGCAGTTTCGAACTTTTTCCATGCAATTACGTTCTGAATGGAGTTTTTTTCCTATTCCTACTACCTACTTCTTTAAACGGTAGTGCTTGTGTTCGAGTAGTGGACTTTGGCGTGCGTTGATGTCGAGTGAGTTCGTCATTTTTATACACACACGAAACGAAAAACAAGAGTAATATTTAAATAATTCTATTATGTGTTTCTGCACTTTGATCTTGTTGTATATACACAATAATTTTGGTCAATTAATTCATTAAAGAAGTACTTGTTCGTTGGAACTGTAAAAAGTGAAATTTTATGAAAAACAACAGTTTCGGAGAATGTCTATTTAATGTCTATTTATTGCGTTCTCTACACGTATGTTCATACATGCTGGTCTAAGTTTTAAACAATGTAATATTTTACATCGTAAATCTACGAAGCATATCGAAGTACACGAAAGACGTTTTGAACACCTGGAATAAGCACGCGAATGACATACGGAATAATTGTGTTTCAGACTGAAAGACGAAAATGGATATTTCTTTGTTCTGCGATACTCACATCACTGAATGTTGAAATAGATATCGGCAACAGTTTTCCAGCAGTGATTCTGGTAACCATTCGAGATCTCGAGATCAGTAATATCAATCCAGCGGCAGTTTTGTGAGGTAAACGGTACCACTGTGTCATGTATGCGTTTTCTCCCACCTGTAGACACTGTGTGATAAAGTAAAGTGATATTTTG
>CM052323.1:12542674-12678560 GCA_028455615.1 Lasioglossum zephyrum | reverse complement strand
ATTATGATTGACTTTCATATCCATACCACAATCATGTAATACCCCAGAAGACATATGCCCATCGTACATTCGAAAAATTCCACAAGAGATACCTGAGTTATCGTTTTCTCCATCACAGTCAAGAATCTGTAATGGTGAACGTACAATGAAAGATTAAGTGATTATCTATAACATTGTAACCCGTGTCGGAATTTTAATAATTAATTTACGTCTTACAGTCCCTTGTAGTTTTCCCGATTGTTTAGTCTTAAATTTTACGTTAAAAAGTGAAATAAATTAAGTCGATAAAATTCTTGTAGCGTTTACAATTTTTATCTTGTAATTTATGAAAAATTAAATTTTTTATGATGAACAATGTGTCGTAATACATTTAACACTATACTACTCAGCGATGAGTTTCAGGGTTCCTGAAGGGATTTTATTAATATCTAATTGACAATAAATTGCATCGAAACTGTGTTGCACTCTTTAATGGATAAAATTCCGCAGCACCACTATACTAGAAAATAATTGACTATCTACACTAAGCATCGGCGCGAAATTTTCAATATTTACATACTCCTGTATCCGCACGTGTTGACTCACGACCTTCGCGATCCTCCCATTCGTAGTATTACTCATGTCAACACGGCCGTCCACCAAATGTGACATCCAACAAATGAGGACCTGCATTTGCCCGTATGCATGCACTGCGAATGCAACCACCAGACAGCACGCCCCAGACGCAATTGCATGGATTAGCATCCCACCCAAGACTTGGATCGAGAAGAAGATCTGATTCGAAGGATTCAGTTGAGCATCAACGATCAGCTTGGAAACGGGAAACATAAGAGGAATGAAGGTTCGGTTTGTCCCCTCGATCGCGATTTTTCCGACGCTCATGGGTATCGCTATGTAAAAGAACACGAATCCGCTGAACAGGAAGAACGTGCACATTTTCACTAATCGTCTGCCGAAAGTCGCATTCGCTACCATGATCCCCCTATCCTCCGAATGACTCACATTCCTCCAGTCCCATTCGATGCGTTTGATGCACTCGCGCATATCATTCGTGTGGGCCATCAACGAGTAGTACTTGAGGTAGGCTACCACGATGAACATCAACAGGCCATACAACTTCAACTTTTCGTAGAATCCTTCTACTTCGAGCGACACGTATAGGTAACAGGGTACAAACAGGACGCTTATTACGGAGTAGCAACCGGCGATTGTCAGCCAATTGAAACACATTTCGAGATGTGAAACACGGGACGATCGTGGCCAAACACCCAACGGCTTCAGTATCCAACGATTCCATTGAATGCTTAGGTCCACGTCGTTTTTGTAGTCGTTATCCCTAGTCAAAGAATGCGAGGAAATAATCTCCTGTGCCGCCATTGTTTTAGATCGAATGCTCACTTCATACTAAAAGCTTGGGATCCTGATTGCTCTTTCAAGCACACTGTTGCGTCTGCGCTTACGATACCTGCTGGATGGGGTCACGCAAACTCGTGACAACTGAATTTTATTTCCCTTCGGAAACGGTCGATGTAGACAAAAGCAACTTCCTTTATGTATTATGCCTGAGGGCAAGAGGATGGTGCGTATCGATGAATTGATTATCAATACCAAAGACACGAAGTAGTGAGAATTGTCATGCGGTGCACGCACATATTCTTTTTCGACTCACCTCTCTAGATTCTAGCTACCTCTAACTTTGCCAATTACTAATGTTAGCAAAAAGCAGACATTATCCCGTCCACCACTTTGTGGTCTATATGTCACGGTGATCGTATGTCGAAATTATATAAGCTCCTTCAGCATCGTTAACACACACCAATACAACAAATTTTTAAAATTGTTTTCACAGATATTTAAATTTGATCTATTTATCTAAACACAATTTCGAAACTAGTGAATCGAGTATCTATAGTCTTGGAAAACTAACTTTCATTTGCTGCACATGAGAATCCCATGGTATGTTCAATGAAAACTATTTAATAAGATTTAGTTTCAGATTGGAATTTATTGAAACATGCAGCACAGGATTATAAAACATTCTATTTAGGATAGCATGTAGATTAAATAGGATCAAGTCTTTAACGGAAATACCCTTCTAAACGGTTTAGAAATATACACGTATTGATTTAAAGCTGCTTTACTTGTGAAAGTATTATTAAGTTTAACAATATTAAAAAATATTTAATTTTCTACTCACTGAGATTCTTGCATAATACTAAGTCAAAGAATAATCTATTTAAGTATTTTAGGTATAATTCAAAGTAGAATTGTCAACTGAATAGTACCGCTATACAGTGCCACAAATGGTTTTTTAGACCAATGTGGCGCAACAGGTGCTCCACTGAGTTATTCGCTCGTGTCGGTTAACGTTCGCAACATATTCAAGAAGGCCACAGATGTTTTCATAACCTGTAAAATCAACAAGTTTATGTTAGTTTCTGATATAGATCCACGTAGAGAAGAATTAATACACTTACGTCGCTGAAGCTGATCAATGATAACTTCATGAGATTTCCGGCTGTAAGTTTCGTGGGAGTGCTGGACATTGCCATTATCAGGACCACACTGAGTTTCGTGTTCTCTGGCAATCGATGCCAATCAATCATGTAAGACTTCTCACCAACATTTTTACACTAGTGAAACGTGTTTTTTAAATTCATTTCGGTTTGTTTCGTGTCATATTATTTTGCATATTGTTACGTCGAGGGTCGCGTGAATTACGTTTTCCAGGTAATCATTATCAAGCATATCGTTTGACTCCAGAATGTTGCAAATATAAGTAGAAATACAGGTATGATATCTTACTTCTTCAGCTACCAGCTCGCCTATGTAACAAAATATGAAGATGTTGAAGACGAGTGATACAAGTATTGTGCCGTATGTTAAGACTGCGGTCATGTCCTTCGCTCTGCTTTCCTACAACATCGAAAGATAAAATACTAACTTTAAGATAAAATGATAGCATGCATTTACATTGTTCGAGTTTCCTAAAAGCAATTGTTCACTATGATACAGTGTATAGATACGGAAGAGCACGCACTGCTTTATTATTATCATTATTATTAAGAAGTAATATGCATAGTATTTCCGCCACTTTTATTAGTCGCATTAGTTTTCTGCATTCTATGTTCTACATCTATCCTATTGGGTTCTGTGACATTATACGTAACATAGGATTATACATGTACAAACTTATTATACATATTGTTAACTTGGAAAAAAATCGAAAAATCACACTGTCCTATAATTTTGTTTCATCCGGAAGTAATTAAAAAATATACTACAATTAGGAGATTCCGTGTAGATCAAACATGAAGATATTATCTGCTTTTCATGTTTATAATCGGTAAGAGGAATGAATAATATAAAGTCTTGTTTGACAAGTTCTACTGTATGAAACGTTCAAATTGTTTTATTTGTAGATTTATCATATACAATCTAGTTTTGACCAATATTTCCCAAAGTAATTTCATTTTATACTCTAATTTATGTTCATTATGTTTGACTTTCATATTCATACCACAATAATGTAATACCCCAAGAGACATATGTCCACCGTACATCCGAAAAATTCCACAAGAGATACCTGAGTTAGTGCTTTTTCCATCACAGTCAAGAATCTGGAATGGTGAACATAAAATGAGACATTAAGTAATAAATTGCCATAACATTGTAACTCGTGTCAGATTTTTAATAGTTAATTTACATCGTTTAAAATCCTTGTAGTTTGACCTATTGTTTCGTCTTAAATTCTATGTTTAAAAGTGAATCAAAATATTTTAGATCGAACAAACTCTCATTGCATTTATAATTTCTAAATTATAATTCATGAAACATTTAAATTAATCTTCCGGACACGTGACGCGTTCCGTCTCTGTCATGCATGTATGGCAATATCATGTGACTAATCTGGTACTGGCAGAGAAAGGGTAACTTTTCCCCCTCAATACGAAGGGAACACCCCTCAACTGGCAACTCTGCTTACATCATGTACGCAGACTTTTCTTTAATCTCGTTCCACTATTGTCGAATGTAAAAAAGAATACCGAGTAAAAGAGACATGTAATACTTTATCGAATTGTACAATTTTTTTATGATCAGTATTGTTTCACTTATGAGTGTATATTATGTAACGTTACACTTGTCAATTATCAGTTTCAGGGTTCTTGAAGGGATACAGACATCAATAGTGGGGACAAATTTTACCAGTGAGTTTTTTACTCATTTTCTTATTTTATTTATTTAATTATTTCCCTATACGCGAATAAATTTGATAACTACACAGAGTAGCGGCGCGAAACCCATTTACATACTCCTGTATCCTCACATGTTGACACACGATCTTAGCGATCCTCCCATTCGTAGTATTGCTCATGTCAACACGGCCGTCCACCAAATGTGACATCCAGCACATAAGGACCTGCATTTGTCCGCAAGCATGTACCGCGAAAGCGGCCACCAGACAGCACGCCCCTGCCGCAATTGCATGGATTAAAAATGCTCCAAAGAATTGGATCGACAAGAAGATCTGATTTGTTGGATTTTGTTTAATATCAGCTACGAGCTTGGAAACAGGAAACCTAAGAGGAATGAAGGTACGGTTTTCTCCATCAATCGTCATTTTCCCGGCGTTCAAAGGTACCGCGATGTTAAAAAACACGAATCCACTAAACATGAAGAACGTGCAAATTTTCATCAGTCGTCTGCCAAAAATCGCATTCGCCACCATGATTCCCCTGTCCTCCGAGTGTTTCACGTTCCTCCAGTCCCGTTCAATGCATTTGATGCAATCACGAATATCATTCGCGTGGACTATCAACGAGTAGTACTTCATGTAGGCCATCGTGCAGAAGATCAACGGTCCATAGAGCTTTAACTGTTCGTAGAATTCTTCTACTTCCAGCCACAGGTAGAGGGAAGTGGGTGCAAACAGGAAGCTTATGAGGGAGTAGCAAACAGCGTTTATAAGCCAGGTAAAACACACTTCGAGTTGCGAAATATGGGGCGAACGAGGCCAAACACCCATCGGCTTCAGGATCCAACGGTTCCACTCGATGCTCAGGTCCACGTCCTTCTTGTAGTCGTTGTCCCTAGCCAAAGAATTCGAGAAGATAACCTCCCGCTTCGCCATTATTTTAGTCCGAAAGCTTACTTCATACTAAAAGCTTGGAACCCCTACTGCTCTTTCAAACACAACGATGCGCCTGCGCTTATGTTACCTCTTTGAAGCGTTCACGTAATATCGTGACGACTGAATTGTATTTCCCTTCATAAACGGTCGATCCTCTTTTTACGTTTCTCCATTGCCAGTGTAGACGGGAGCAACTTCCTTCGTGAATTATGCCTGGGAGCAAGAGGATGGGTGCGTACCGATAAATTGATTAACAATACCAAAGACCCATGGTAGTGGGAATTGGCACATGTTGCACGCACATATTCTTTGCCGACTTACCTCCCTAGATTCTAGCTACCCCTTACATTACTAGGCAAACGATCGCTCATTATCTCTTCACCACTTCGTGGTCAACATGTCACGGATATTATCTAAAGCCGAAATATTACAAGTTCAACATTACTAGTAAGTTTCTAGTTTGTTCTCATTGAGAATCTGATTTGCTCTAATTTCTAACTAGTGAATCGAGTTTCTGTAGCCTTTGTTGGACTCTTCGTAATAGTGTAACTTAGACCAATCTGGCCCGCAAGTTATACCTGAGACTTTTAAAATAAATTAAAATAAGTTTAAGGTTAATATAAGAAAATTATCTTTTTATATTTAACTTCATTCTTATTCAGTATACACAGTAAGGTGTATCACAATTCACAACGAGTTCCTCAGAAAACTATTTCGTTAACGCTAGCAGCATATTTAAGAATCCGACTGCCGTTTTAACAACCTATTTGTTTGGAAAATATTCTAATTAATTTTGATGTTGCAGCATTTCAAACGAGAAGAGAAGGCTTGCATATTTACGTACGTCACCGAATGTGCTGAGAGACAATTCGACCATTTTTCCTGCGGTAAGTTTCGTAGAGCAATTGGACATAGCGATTATTAGAATCAAGCATCGTTTTCTGTTCCCCAATAATCGATACCAATCAATCATGTACGCCATCTCGCCAACTCTGTTGCACTGTAACAGAAAATTGCTTGGAAAATATATTGGAAGTAATAATAATTACTATATGTAAAGACATTTAGTGGATATACCGAATTGTGAAGAACTATACAAAAGATTGTGACTAGGAGATGAATTAAAAGGTTTGTAAGCAAACATTCAATATAATATAATTGATATCATTATCTCATAATTTTTGGAAGCATTTTATGTTAAGAGAGTCTGTAACAAAATTGTATTTACATATCCCTTACCACTTCGGTAAAAAATTATGTATTATCTGTGCCGGATTAAGCCAGCGCGGGGTCCGTAACAAAGGGACCCTAGGTTTTGCACGATAATATAATAAAACACGATTCATGACCTTTTTATTAACAAAAATATCTGGGAACGGTATTGATCAAATTTTAGGTCAATTTTCTGCTGCAAGCGCGGGGTCCGTAGCATTTGCTACTCCTGCTACGGGGCTTAATCCGACACTGTGCATTATTACGTACATTAAACAATTAAAATTATGGACTAAAATCTTACATGTTCAGCAACAAGATCTCCAATATAACAAAATATGAAGATATTAAAACCGAGAGATACAAGGATTGTTACGTAAGTGACAGTAGCGGTGAGATCATTGGGATCCCATTCCTAGAAGAGTAAAGGTAATCATTTATATTTGTACATTCATATTCGAGTCCATATCTGTTTAAATTTCTATCGTACATTCATACCATTATTGCGTAATATCCTAATAGACATAAATTCAAGGTGCATCCTGTAAATTCTACAAAAGATATCTGCCGCATCGCTATCTCCGTGACGGATAAAAACCTGCAATCGTAAAATTGCAAGACACAATTATTCAATCTATTCTGCTCTACAAAATTCTATTCCGGACGGATCAAGCGAAATATTATAGAAATCTATGAACATTGCATTCCATCAATATCAATAATACGTTGGAATAAATCAGGGCTGTTCTTCTGTTTACGGTCCACCTCAGAATTCGATGAAATTTTGAAAATAGGTTCTTTTTTACTAAAATGACGATTGCCACAAGGATTTTTGGCGAGTCGAAAATTTTTTTTTATCATTTCAATGTCGCGCTGTACTTTACCGACTTACTGACTTACCGACTTTGTACTTTATGTTCGTGCTGTGCGCATGCGTCAGATGTTGTGGTTAGGTTAGGGTTAGGTTGTGGTGGGGGCGGAGAGGGCCGGCCGTAAGGCCGGCCTGACCACGCATACGAAAATCCAGGAGTAGTCTTTAAAAATTGAAAGATTACCTTATGTATGTATCACTCTAAATTAAAGAGGATTCGCTTATAGATCATATGTGTGAATTTTTATGGTGCTATGAGGTGAACTAGGTTGGTTATGATCCATTTTTACAATTAATTGCAGATATTCTATATAAAATAAAAAGTCGATAAGTCGGTAAGGTAGAGTGCGACATTGAAATGATGAAAAATTTTTTTTCGACTCGCCAAAAATCCTTCTGGCAATCGTCATTTTAGTAAAAAAAGAACCTATTTTCATAATTTCATCGAATTCTGAGGTGGACCATAAACGGAGGTTTCGCCTAAATCAGTTATTGTTCATAGTTATTCAAATATTTTTACACGTTAAAAAAATTCAAAATAGCTCATTCCGGAAAATCAGATACAGAGAACGCTCTGTATAAATACACCTCTGTTGTATCAATTACTTATTTATAATTCATTTAGGATTCATACTCATTATTCGACAAACAATCGTTTATAGAGCTCTAGTTTTCAATTCTCTGAGCATAAGCTTATTTACATAATTAACCACTTCGTTCCCATGGACGTGTTATCACGCGACTTCGAAACCGTTCGAATAAAGTCATAGACTTGTTATAACGGGACGCCTATACTGATCGTACAGATCACAGACGCGTTATCACGCGATGCTATGACGACATATCTCGTCTACATTAATCTAGTAAAGAATCACGCGAGATATGTCGTCAGTAGCACCGCGTGAACGATATTGCATCTCGGGATAACACGTCCGTGGCACCTCGGAATTGGCATTGCGTCGCGTGATGACCCGTCTGTGATGTTTACAAACAGTATCAGCGTCGCGTAATAACACGTCTGTGACCTTATACGAACATTTTCGAAGTCGCGTGATAACACATCCATGGGAACGAAGTGGTGAATTTAGCAATGTACGACCCCTAAGAAATAAGAATCAGTAAGAAGACTTATCTTACACACTTCAATATTCGAACGTGTTGACTCACGATGCTCGCGATCCTTTTGTCCACGGATTTGCTCATATCTGGCCGACCTTCTATTAGGTGTTCCAGCCAGCGAAGCAAGATTTTCACCTGTCCACAAGCATGCACCGCAAGTGCTGCCACCAAACTGCAAGTGGCCGCCGCAACACCATGGATGACAATACCTCCAAAAAATTGAATAGAAAAGAAAATCTCGTTGAGAGGTCTCTTCCGAGTATCAGGCATGAACTTCGTCATGGGAAATACCATAGGAATGAAAGTCAAATTCTGCTCCTCCACCGTGATTCTCCCGATTCTGATGGGTAAAGCGATGTAATAGAACACGAAGCCGCTGTACATGAAAAACATGCAGATTTTCACTAATCGTCGGCCAAATTTCGCGTTCGCTACCATGATCTCTCTGTCCTTCAAGTATTTTACGTTCCTCCAGTCCCAGTCGATGTATTTGATGCACTCGCGTATGTCATTCGCGTGGCTCATCAGCGAGTAGTACTTCATGTACGCCATCACGCAGAAGCTTAATGGTCCGAAGAGCTTCAGCTTGTCGTAGAGATTTTCCACCTCGAGCATCATGAACAGCCAGCAGGGTACGAATAGGAAGCTAATTAAAGAATAGCAGACGAGGTTTATTAATCGGTTTGAACATTTTTTCAAGCCTGAAACAGTGCCCGAACTAGGCCACACCCCCATCGGTCTTAGGATCCAACGATTCCATTGAATGCTCATGTTCATATTCATTCTGTGTTCCAACTCCTTCGTCAGAGAGATCGTGGGAGTTGTTTGAGGCTTAGACATTGTTTTGCCTCGAAAGTTTAGTTTGCACTGAAATCTTCGTAGCAATCATGCTAGTTCTGCATGGCACATGATGCGGCTGCGGCTGCGCCCATTTATTGGCCCCTATTGGAAGGGATTGAACACGCAATACCCTAACGGGAGAATTATGGTTTTCCACAGAACAGTTCACCCTCTCGTCGTGCTTGGTCGCTTCATTGCTTTATGAATTTTAAGTGAGGACAAGAAGTTGATGATTGCTCTATATCAATAAATTGATTATCAATACCCCACGGCGCGCCGCGATTGAAGGGAAAGGGAATCATTGGTGAACATGTGTCCGTGAGTTTTCGTGATTCAACACTCTGGAGTTTGACAAATTTTTCCCAGGAATAAAACAAGGAATAAAGAGACACGTTCGTTAGTTTATCATTTTTATTGAGTCGTATCCTTTAATTTTTTATTATAAAAACTAAAATATTCGTTTGTCTTATTTTTAGAAGAAAAAGAATGGTCGTTGTTCAGGGAACGAGTGATCGAATATTCGGTGGTTTGTTAGCGTTGATGATTTAAGTACTGTAAGAGACATTATAAAAATTATTTAAGGTAATCAAGGTTCGCTGTTTCTCTGTTAGATATCTGACTTGCAACTATGAGACGTAATATCGAAGAACTCAAATCTCAATTGACGTAAATAGAGATTTTCACGTTAGAACTACCTAGTACTAAAACTACCATTTCCAGTTGTTTTATAAAAATTAAGTGGTCAATGTACTGTAGAATGAAGAATTTGAAACGGGTCAGTTTGACCTTTTTATTTTGTAATTGGTACGTTTAAAAGTAACAGAATACAGTTTGTTGAATTAAAATTTGCTGCTACCAGATGATAAGATGTGTTGAATAATTTTTATGTAAGTTTATTTATCTAGAAGAGGTTAGAGAAATAATTTTCTTCTTACTTGGAATGACATTCTCATTATAAATTCAAAATATCTACTGTAATAGCCTGGCATTTAACGATGTATCGTATGATTTTATGAACTGCGCGTTGAAGCAATGCCACAATAAATACCTCAGAATTATTTACGTTAATGCTAGTAGCATATTCATATACCCGATCGCTGTTTTAACAACCTATACATTTGAAAAATTTGTATACATTATTATTCCATTGCAGAATATATGTACAAGAATAGATGATGCATTGTATACGTACATCACCGAATGTGCTGAGGGACAATTCAACCATACCTCCTGCTGTAAGTTTTGATGAGGAATTCGACATTGCAATTATCAGAATTAAACACTGCTTCTTCTTCCCTTGCAGATTATACCAATCTATCATGTACGCAACTTGGCCAACTCTGCTAACCTGTATAAAATTTCAATTGAAATTATTCATCGATTTAACATTATTTATAATTATTACTCTTTCTCTCGAAATATTTAAATGACTTTATAAGACATAATTTTCTCTACACGTAATTCTTTCTATTTTATTTAGAATTTCCTGAAGATATATGTAACTGCATAAAATATTTTGAAAGTTCTACCTGTTCAGCGATGAGCTCTCCTATGTAACAAAATATAAAAAGGTTGAAACCGATAGATATGAGTATTACACCGTAAGACACAATAGTAGTAATATCGTGTATATCCCACTCCTACAAGAATAAAATTCTGTATGCTCATACTTGATTAAAAAACTACCTTTGTTTAAGGTATTTGATTCACCTTGCACCACACATGCATACCATCAGAATGTAGTATCCTAAAAAACACAAATTCAAGGTACATCCAATGAATTCTACGAAAGATATTTGTTGCAACGCTTCGTCTGTAGCAGCCAAGAACCTGTAATTTCGAAATGATAAAATCCAATGCTTTTTTTGGCCAGTACAGTAAATCTTTGATCTAACAATAAATCTAAGAGAACGGAACCCGCAGGATCTAGGAAAACCGAATATCCCCTCCACTGCGTGGCAGACCCCTGCGAGGGACCGAGAAGCAGTGTACAGTGTAAGCATGTTATGGAAATCGATACGGGGTCGGGTTTATATGAACCCTTCTTTAGTTTTTATTATTTTTTGATTAAAATTACACTAAACACGATATACGTAGTTTTAACTGTACTTGATGATTTAATTTTAACCCTTTGCACTCCGTTGTCGCCGGTAATGCGACACTTGAAATATGTAACTTGAACTTGTTTTATACAATGTAACTAAGGAATATATATTTTGTTTTATTGCAACAACCGTATTTTTTTATTATATATTTAATACACACTTGTAACTAAGGTGGAGTGTGACTAGGCTGGGGTGCAAAGGGTTAAATAACTATAACTTAAATTACAGTGAGAAAGTAGTTCAATTAATTTGGCCTATACTGTAATTCGTATTCGAGATTCTTATTCAATGAAATTGTAGTCAGAAAAAATATTACTATCAGAGATAAATATCTGATAGTATAATTGAAATCAAATTACCTAATTAAATTACGGATTAATTCAATTATTTAGTACAACTCTGCTGTACGTTCACTAAAATACCAATTATAGTTGCTATAGAAATTGAAGATTGATTTAAATTTACTAAAATTAATTTATCAGGTATACAAGATGTATCTTACACACTTCAGTATTCGAACATGCTGACTCACGATGCTCGCAATCCTATCGTCCACGG
Organism: Lasioglossum zephyrum; assembly: GCA_028455615.1. NCBI lineage: Eukaryota > Metazoa > Arthropoda > Insecta > Hymenoptera > Halictidae > Lasioglossum > Lasioglossum zephyrum. The sequence continues at coordinate 12,666,724 of CM052323.1, read as the reverse complement.
ATTCACTCATGTCCGTCCGACCACCTGTTAAATGTTCCAACCAAGAGAGCAAGATCTTCACTTGTCCGCAAGCATGCACCGCGAACACGGCTGCATAGGTGCAAGCACCCACAGCGATTCCATGGATCACGAATGCTCCAAGGAATTGGCCCACAATAAAGATCTCATTCATAGGACTATGGCGGGTGTCAGCGATTATCTGTGAGACTGGAAATGCTGTTGGGACAAAGCTCAAATTATGGACTGGGTCCGTGATTCGGCCGATAGCGATAGGCATGGCGGCATAGTAAAACACGAAACCGATGTACGACAAGAAACAACAAATCTTCACTAATCGTCTTCCATAAATCGCGCTCTCTACCATGATGTCCCGGTCCTCTGAGTAGCTCATGCTCTTCCAGTCTGACTCTATCTGTTTTATACAGGTGCGGAAATAGCTGATGTTGTTTACCAGATTGAAGTACTTCATGTACACCATCACGAAGAAACTCGTCGGCCCGAAGAGCTTCAGCTGGTTATAAGCACCTTCAACCTCGAATATTCCAAACAAACCAAGAGGTATGAAAATCAATGATATGGAAAAGTACGCAACAACGTGTTTGAACCAGCGAATGCATCTCTGGATTCCTGAGTTTGAATATGACAATGGCCAGACACCGAGCGGTTGGAGAATCCGACGATTCCAGCCAATGCTCAGGTCCATATTTTTCTCTTGATTTGATTGCACCAACTTTGAAATTTTTGTTTCCTCTGACAACATTGTTACAACTGGAAAGTTGGATATTTACAGCTGCAGGAGTTGTTACAGTTCTGCGAGCTGCGAAGTTAGCCTACAGAAATAAGCTGAGGGTTAGACCCTTCTTTCTGGAGTATCATGTTTGCCCTGTTTATGCATTATGAGTGAAAATTGAAGGATGATTGTTCAGTATCATTAAATTGATTTTTTTTCCAGACAGACAGCGCATGCGACTGCGTTTACTTGCGTTACATGTTGGGGATCAGTTTGCGGTCGGCTAATGCCATAGATTGCGGTCGTAGATATGCAATTTGCAACTGTAATTTGAATTTAATGTTCAGTGTCTGTGTCGATGTCCATAGTTTAATATCTTCAGATACGCATTGGTGAACGATATTCGCTCTCGTGAAAAATGGTATTAATGAGATTAATTAGACTCGCATTAGTTCTCTTGTGCAACCTAACGCGAGGGTTGAAGAATTTGAATTCATTAGCATCCTTCTTATGTGATAAAAATGACAATTCGACACAGAAAATCGTGTATTGTAACACTGTCATGAATATCTGACTTTTTTATTATTGTACTTCTTATCATTTTTCTCCGAAAAATCCGAATTGTAAAATACTCTCGGGTTGGAGGACGAAATATGAAATGACTACGACAGACAGTGCAATGTTTAATTGGTGTAAAAAAATCTATTGAACCGTGACCAATTTGTCGTAATTGAACTGTGGACAAAATAATGTGAGACTGTTATATCATTTTCAAGTTAATACTGCTATTAAGGTACATATATCTATAAAAAGATACATATCTATTTAACTCATATTTCTTGCAATTGATGCAGAAAATTTTTATTTTACATTCTGGTCCAGAGTCAGGTCATATCATTTGGCATTCATAATTAACAAACTCCTTTTTGTTTTTAAGTAGTAAATGACAGAAGTACTTTCATGCCTGTATAATGTTTGCTTTTTATGGAAGGAACGACTTGCAATATTGTCTATGTAAGACTTTTCGTGGAAAATTAAATTTCAACGTTTAAAGCAGAAATTTCTAATTCACCCTTTGTAAAACTTTTTGTCGGAGTATTGACACTGCTACAAAGTTTTGTCTAGACATTTTTTTCTGTCTGAAAAGTTTGCAAGGGTTGGGACGAGTTGCGTGTGTGAAGAACGGTTGCCCATAGTCGCGATCAATTACAGTCGCCGTCGGGACAAGTCTCGGTCTGAATAAAAACAAATCGTGGGTATACTGCAACCATGAGCATAGAGAGTGACACATAATCCGTGATAATGCAAACAAATGGACAGGTTATTAAAGTAGGTAAAGTATTTCGTTTTAACTAACAGTAGTATTTGCAAGTACCAACTTAATGGGAACAATAAACTCACATGTACACAATAACATTTCTCCAATCATAATTTCGTCTTACAGATCCTCTTCATCTTGTCATTGTTCGAAGGAAGTTCAAATATGCCGCGGAGGTTTTCACCACCTACGATATTTCAGTTTCTTTTTCTCGTGTCCTGAGATACAGTAAACACTCGTGTAACGACATCAAACAATTGTTTAAAGAGATTGTAATACAGGGTAAGTCATCTAAGACAAGCCACCTGAGTAACTTCTACATTTTTTGAGATAGAGAGAAATACTTCAGAGAAAAATTATTTTGGTTTGTAGGGGTCCATTACGTGATCTACATAAATTTTTTTCAAATGGAGGTGTTTAGGAGATTAGAAGATTAACTTAGTTTTTTCAAGTAGAACCACATTTTTTCAACTCCTTTGATTGTTGGCCTTACGAGACAATTTCAACGCCATAGTCATTCAAAAGGTCATCCAAGGTCGTAAACTTTAAAATTGATGAAAAACGGAAATTTATCGTAATAAATTAATCTATCTGTGAATAAATACCCATACACAATATTTTTAAACAATGTTTCACAACCTCGTCAAATAACATTGTTGTAGCATTACTCACGTCACAGAATGCTTGCAGAGAAAGTTCGAAAAACTTAGCTGCAGTGAAGCACGTCGGACGAGAAGGACGGAACATGATCATTCTTAAATTCTTCTTTACTTCTTCGGAGTACTCATACCACGGCATTTGGTACGCCATTAGCTTCACGTTCAGGCTCTTAATGAAAAGAAAACTTACTATCACTATTATGCTATAAGAAAATGGTTTTCTTCTGTATGTAATACTGTATGGAAGATATACCTCTTGCTTGAGACAGTCGCCGATATACGATAATATATACACATTTAAGAACATCCACGTCATCAGAAGGGAATATATCACCATACTCAGCATATTCTTATCTTCCCATTCCTAAAAATAGTCTTAAAACTTTACACTATCACTTTTAATTCGTTGCTTCTTTTATTTTTACAATTTTCATTACGGTACCATAATTACTCCGTATTCAAGGAAGCATATGATGAGAGTACAGCCGACCATTTCCGTGAGAAACACTGTGTTTAAATTGGTTTCAATTAATTCTGCAAATCTGAAATTCAACATTATTTTAGAAATCATGACAATAAACAGCAATCATTAAAAAAACGTAAATTTCTAGTATTTTTTAATTGAGCAATATATTATCATATTATAGTTTTATTACAGTAGATTTAAGTTTGAACATACTTTATCATTACTATAATTCAAATGAATAGCAATACAGTAAAATCTCGATATTTTTCCAACGGTCTGTATTCTGCGTGGAGCCATATCGTGTAGAGAAAGCCGAACGTAGAAAAGGACAGCATGTAAATACGAATCACGTGGCCGAAGCGTATCGGTGTGAACCACTGCTAATCGAATTACAAAACTTCTTTAGTTTTCATTATTTTTTTATTAGACAACAACTTATTTCTGGTGTTTATCCGATTAAAATGATACCAATCACGATATAATTTCATCTGTATTTAGTGTTTAATCGACGATGAAAGTTTCGGGTGCGAGGAAGGACAGCGAACACGTAGGCGTTTGAACTGTGCGGTCAACGGCGACAGTCCGCGTCTCATTCTTTTCCATACGCTGTCCTTCCTTGCGCCCGAAATTTTCGTCATCAATTAAATCACTAAATACAGTTGAAATTATATCGTGTTTAGTGTCATTTTAATCAGAAAAATGTCAGAAATAAGTTGCTGAAACTCCCATAAAAAAATAATGAAAAAGAAAAAAGTTTGTAACTCGATTAGTAGTGGTTCACACCGATATACCCGAGCCGATATTAATCATAGTCGTCCTGCATCGTTGGCCGGCAGTGGATAAATTCTGGCTAGGTGACAGAAAAATATCGCGACTTTACTGTGCTAATGAGTCTATGGTATGTACTTCTATGCACAGGGTGAACCACGAAACGTCAGTTTCGATTATTCTGCTATTCGCAGACTAGCTTAGCTTTAAGAGTGATTTTACTAAATTTGTTATCAATAATTTTCTTTTTACACCTATTTTTTAACGGATGTTAAGACGACTTCGGTAAACGTTCCGTGGTTCACTCCGTATAAAGCACTATGACATTCTTACTCGATAGCTCTTAGATGATGTCGCACAACGTCCCTCAAACAACCCTTCATCTCATCTCGATTACCATCGTAAAGCGATACTAGTTGTCTGTTAACGACCTTGAACATACCGCAGGAATGCATCGTCATACTAGCGATCAGACTATTGGTTCCGCAATTGATGAACAATATCATGTTACTGATCGCAATTTGCACAGCGAACGTAATCTCGTACATGGGTGAGTCCTCGATCACGAAAAATATATAATTACTCAGGTAAGGCAGAGGTATTTGAGTAGTATTATCAGTTTTGAGGACCTTCTCAGACAAGAATGGCATGATCATATGGTATGGAAAAGCACCACCGAAGCAAAGGCCCAGATAGATGGTAGTAAAGAATCTGGCGACTTTGGCGGAGTTCTTCATCACCAGTCGATCCTCTTCGGATTCAACGTTTGCGTACTGCAGATCCATCTCCGTGATGCAAGCTCTAAACCTCTTCTTCTTGAAGATCATCACCCAGAACTTGATGATACCCAACAGACTGAATACCTGCGCGGCAATCACTTTCATGTACCGGGTCAGGTCTTCGCTGTCGTGAAAAGTGTAGATCACGTGGGGCACTAATAAGAAACACATCAAAAGAAACATCGCTCCGACCTGGATCACCGATTTGATATCGCCAAGGATCGAATCGCCTCTGTGGAGAGGCCAAATGCCAGGTAGCGTCAATAATATCCTAGGCACTTGGATAGTGAATACGAAATCCGACTTGTGATGAATATTTTGATAGCTCTTGGGCTTTTTGGCATTGCTCATCTTCTTACCCGGTCTCTAGAAAGCTCGTGTAACGACTGGAAACAACGGACAACATTGTGAACCGGAAATGTCCGTTTGCGCTTGCTCGAATCGTTCCAAGACACAATTATCCTCCGACGATTCTGTGCAATCTTTAATAGATTGAATACACCGCAAAGACTGACGTGAATATAGGTAATGCGACGCAATCACGGTGATGCACCGCGGAGACAAAATTGCGATCGAACGGGCTGCGCATGAATAAATCGCGGATCGAAGTTTCAAATTCGCTTAATGTAGGTAATTTTCTGTAATGCATCCGAGATTGTCATGCTGTTCTGTTACAATTTTCTGTAGTCACGCTGGGATCGCGCTGCAACTAAATTGTTCATTTGACAGTTATGCCTTCTACGGGGCCAGCAGACAAAAGCAATGGCGATACCGTACAGATACGTAAAGTGGAAATCCTACAATCTTTTCCGAACTCTAATAAAGGTTCTTTTACGTTGAGCAGTAAAATACGTGTGACAAATTCTCAAACTTATGTGACATATTGACACAGTGAAAAACATCAAATGTAATGAAACGATAAATAATTAACTTTGCTAATTTCTTTCTCGGGGATAAAGTAATAAGTCGTTCATGCAGAAGAAAAACGTCACAAATATAAAAATACAAATTTTACAGGATAGCGCTTCAAAGTACATTGATTATTTAACTAGCTGTAGCTGTAAGTAAAACCAAATAGATCCTAATATGGTTACCTATAGGGTTAGTTTTATATAAGTACAGTAAAGTCGCGTTTACTGTCCAACAACCTGTGTTCTGCACGGACAGTGATCGCATATCGACATTATTTTTTTTATAACTACGTATACTAGAACGTAAACTAGAGTCCACGAGAGATCCGCACCGCGTGAAGACCGGTTTTCGTTCATCGCTGCGCATCTTCGTCCTGATTGGTGGGATTTCCAATGCGCAGCGCACGCGCACAGTGACACTGAAGTGACGCCACGCTCTGCATGTTGCATGCCGCCATACCGGGTGTTCGTAGAGTGTAAAAAGATTTCGTTCTCTATACTGCAATGGTAATCGAATTCATTAATGCACACCCTGTATATGAAACTCGCAGTGGCGACAACGGGGAGTGGGGATTGAGACGTTCGCTGCGCCCTCCTTGATTACTCGAGCTGCGCGAAACGGTACGGTTCTCTCGTGTTCTTTAGTGTAGAGAAGGACAGCATGACACACACACATACACACACACACAGTAGCGTGGGTAGACACTGGACAGTGATCGCGTACCCGATCGCGGACAGTAAACGCAACTTTACTGTATGTATTAATATAAAAATTGTATTTATTGATACTATGGCGAGTATTGTAATGCATTAAAACGAAAACTGAAAATTTTAAGTTGTGACGATTTTCTTGTGTACGAGTGAAATATCTACACAATATGTTGCTCGCATTTGTCAGTTTCATTCGCAAGTGTCCGACTTCGCTGTGTTTCGTTCCTAAAAAAAGTCTGTCCTTCTACCCAGCAAGAGGTAGAAATGTCAGATACGTTTGGTGTTTAGGAGTCTCAATTGTCCTGTACCCGTTAAGAAACTTACTAAAAGAAGGACAGACGATATCTTGCAGTGTGATTGCCATAAATTGTTATAGCGGTCTCTCTCGTGCCCTGTGTTTTGTCGGACCACCCCGTCATTCGATATGCATAATGCCCTCCCTAAAACAGCTGAGTTTTAATTAAATCAGTTTCTGCTTATTCTCTTGTTCACTGCTTCACCGCGTCGCGACGCCAACGCTACGTTCAGTCAGTCGAACCTGCCGCCGAGCCGGACACTCCCCCCTGCGCCACGGCGAGCCAACTGTCAACTAGCCGACTGTGCCAACACGCATCTAGGACGTGCTCTGATTGGTCCGTGTTTTTCGTTAATAACTCCTTAACAAAGCCGCGGACGTCATTTTTGCAAAGGAAAATGTCGCTTTAAATGATCTCAGGAATCTCCCATTGCCGGATATTCAAGGAATTTTAAGACAACCTGAATACACATATTTCGTATAAAATAGACAAATATGCAGTGTATTTTAACATTCTCGGGACGGATAAGTGTATATTGTATATAGGATGTGCAATAACAAAAGTGCTAATTTTATGCATATAGTAGTCTCAAGGGGGTACTTGAGGTGCAGCCAATATATTAGAGTATTATAGAGTACACAAAGGAAAAAGGTTGAGAACCACTATCCTAAACACTAGATTTATACATAACAAATAAATCTCTATTACTGGTTTCATCGTCCACTTGAATGTCTGGATCTATTTTTATTCAAATTTACCAGACAACTAGATTTGGCAATTAAATACAAAAAACACGTTTGTGTAAGAATTAGTCATTGCTTTTACAGTTGGAGCAAAACGAATTCTTAGTACTGAATATTAATTTCTGGTTTGACTTTTTAATTATAATCATTCAAAAATAGTTCAAATTCGAGCAATGTTATGAAAATGACTGATGCTGATTGATGCTTACTGATACGATAGTTCCAATGACAAGGCAGTAAAACTCACTAGTGCCTACGTAGAAATGCATTTGTTAAACATTGTATCTTGAAACATACTTGAACCCAGTCACGTAATTGTCACAGTTGTGACATAACAGTAATCAAGACGGCTTTCATAGGAATTTAATATACAGGGTGTCCCAAAAATATCGTTCCACCTTGAAAGGGGCGGTTCCAGAGATGATTTGAAGTAACATTTTTATTTATAAAAATATCCGTTTCAGCTTTATTAAGCATTCATTAACAAAAAAAAAAACGGACTAAATAGAGCGCGACCACCATAGCCATCGCGCGCCGAGCTGAGTGTACCAACGCTTGTCTAGGTCGCGCTCTGATTGGTCCATGTTTTCCGTTAATAACTGCTTAACAAAGCCTCGGACGTCATTTTTGCAAAGGAAAATGTCGTTTCAAAGGATCTCAGGAACCTCCGGATATTGAAGGAGTTTTGTGAGACCCTGTAGAAAGCCAGGCGTATAGTGACCATATTGGTTTAGAAACGCTGCCGCAGTCAAAACACGTGAAAGGTAAATGACCATTTTCAATATTTCTATTTAAATCTAAAAATTTTCTGAACATTTTCTTTTGTCACTTTATTCTATGTAGTTGTACGAGATACTATCAAGCGTAACCATGAGTATTAAATTTGTATACGAACATCTTGATACTTGTCGTTTCCGGTCGTCTGTTCCACACGGACATGAGTATCATTATGGCGTTCAAATTCAGCTCGCAGAAACAAATCTTCTTCATTCTGTCATTGCTCGCAGGAAATTCAAATACGCTGCCGAAGTTTTGCAAACCTACGTTATATTTTCTCCGTTATAAAATGCTCTCGTAGAAAATGCATTTTCATTGAAACTTACATCGCAAAATGCCAGAAGCGAGACGTCGAATAACTTTGCGGCGGTCAAGTTGGTCTGACGACTGGTTCTAAGAATGATTATTTTCAATCCGTTGACGATGTTCTCGGGCAGATCGTACCACGATACGAAGTATGATACATCCCCCACTCTTGCGCTCTTAATAAAAAGCTATACGTTATTGGAGATCGTGATAGTGTAGTACTCCAATAACCTCTTAACTGCGAAGGGGTTAGATAAGATCTGGCAAGATCTGGTAAGAAATTATGAAACTACGTTTTTTCCTGTTTTCTCAATCATATCTTGACGCTTGGCGGTTTCATGTTCTATACATAAAACGCGTATCGACGTATCTGTCATTAATGCAAGATAAAAACATTTCTATTCACCGTAATATCTTTGCCAAGGTTAGATTCCCGCATTAGCGAGGACACACCTATAAAAATGAGCCGAAATACGACATGGCGTCGAGTTTCTTCTCACTCTTAACGCTGGAACCGCAAAGATCTGTTCGCAGGTTTGTCAAAATATTTTTAGTAAGAGATACAGCAGTTGACATTCCTTCTATCAAGTGCCACACGTATAATTTATACACTGACAAACAATATTCAACCGCGAACGGATGTGTTGTACAAGCGGGAACCGGTCCGTTTAATTAGTTAAGTATCAAAAAGCTGACGAATCGTCTCCGCAGTTAAGAGTTCAACATAAATTATTTCGAGGAAGTCGTATACCTCTTGCTTCAGACGGTCGCCGATAAATGAAATAATAAATACATTCACAAAAATAGACGTCATCAGGACAACATACGTCATCGTGCTGAGTATTTGGTGGTCCGACCATTCCTAAAAAACGGTGACTTAACAAACTATATTTCATTTGTTAATTTATATTTTTAATACCGTAATCACTCCGTATTCGAGGAAACATATGATCACGGTGCAGCCAAGCATTTCTGACAAAAACACCGTACTCAAAGCGTTCTCAATCATCTCGGCAAATCTGCAAAGCAAACACGTTTAAATCATTGATAATGGTTGTTGTTGATTAATATTTTTAGCAGTGATAATTTTTTTAAAAAAATGTTTGAACATTTTATCGTGCACAGACGATGCCAAAGACGAAATTAAAATCTATTGGTATATATTGTTCTGGGAAAGTGTACAGAAAATGTCATTTATGAAAAAGTAATCTGTAGTGTTTTTAAAAAGTATTAGCAGTTAATGCCACGTTAAATAAATAAATTTTAAAAAAAGTTCAAAAGAACATAGTTGAGAATTCACAGCTTTGGCTTATTCATTATTTAGTCGATAATTGTGAATTGAAGAGTAGCATATTACCAAAAATGTTTTCAAATATAATAAAAATTGACAAGATTTGACGAATTAATAACTATATAAATAATGGCATAAGAGCAAATGTCGATTCCTAAACAAAATGAAAATAGTTCAACTAGAATCGAGAGGAAGATATACATATAGAACAATTTTCGATTCAAATTCGAACAAAACCCAAACACCATAGCAAACTAATTTTGTGTTAATAAACCATCCTTGTCTTACTCGATTGCCTTCAGATGATAACAAATAATTTCCTTGAGCCGCTCATACGGTTCACCCTTATTGTATTCGAGCATGGTTTCAATCTGTCTGCTAACAACCTCGAACAATCCACAACAATGCGTCGCAATGGTAGCGATCATACTATAAATTCCGCAATTCGTGGACAATATGATACTGCTGATGAATATTTGCGAGACGAAAGTGATCTCGTAGAACGGCGAATCTTGGATCACGTAGAAAACATAGTTGCTCAGATAAGGCAAGGGTATTTGGGTGGTGTTATCTGCTTTGACGACCTTCTCGGACATCAGAGGAAGTATAATGTGATAGGGTAACGCGCCCCCATAAGACAGGCCCAAATAGAGGGTGGTGAAGAATCGTCCAACTTGCGCGGAGTTTTTCATGACAAGTCGATCCTCCTCGCATTGGATGTCTCTGTACTGTATCTCCATCTGTTGCAGACAATACCTAATGTCCTTCTTGTTGATGATTATCGTCCAGAACTTGATGATCGCCAGCAGGCTGAAAACCTGCGCGGCGATCACCTTCATGTATCGCGTCAGGTCCTCGGCATCGTGGAACGTGTAGATTACATGGGGCACCAACAGATAGCACATCAAGGTGAAAATTACTGCAATGTGACCATACAGTTTGAGACGATCTAGGAACGTGTCGCTTTTGCGCAACGGCCAAATGCCGATCGGCGTCAGCAGAGTTTTCGCTACTCGGACCGTGAACGCGATGTCCGATTCGTAGTGGATGTTGCGATAATTTGTATTCTTCAAACCGGTCATGTTTTCGAATGATCACTGAGGAAATCCTTTCAACGACTGAGACCATCGAACCACGCTACATCTCCGGAATTCGCATAGCGGCGCTTGCGCAAAATCTCCCACGGAACAATTTGCCGTGTACGATTCGATGCAATTTTAACAAAGTTTCAGTGTGTGCAGTAAGAATTCAAGTAAATTTAGTTGAAATCGTCGCGATTATGCTCGGAATAATCCTATCCGTGTGTAGTGTGTACGTATGTACGCGGAGTATACGACGTTATTTCAAAGCGGAAGTCTTCGACGACCGATTTCCCATGAATAAACGACGGTTTCGCATACGTAAACCGGTGATTTATGGTAGGGCGCGCTGAGTTCCTTCTTTCCGTGATTTTCTATGATTTCACCGTGATGATAGAATTGCGACTGAATTGTCCTATATGTTATCAGGGCGCCGCCGTGTGTTTTGTAAGAACGATGGAAAGAGCACGAGGCACGTCGCGATTTCAAGATGATCCGGAATCGTATGACGCGCGATATTGTTCGTCGTCGTCACCGTCGGGATGTCAGTAAAATGAAATTTCTTATAAGTCCTCTTGAGCCTCGTGATCAAGCACTGATTCGACGAACACCGTAACGTATCGCTGATCGATAAGGCATCTTCTTTTTAAACGAATTGGAGAAACATGATAGCCGTTGATTAGTATTGTTAAAACAATTCGAGTGCTGATTACAGCACTCGCTGTTAGAGTAATAGTCACTGTTTAGTTGGGCCGGGAAGATCGCTGCTTCAACATGGGGGACAAAACAGAAAGTGCGTCTTGAAGAACGTAGTGGAACCAACGGGACGTAAATAAATATTTCGTATTGTTTTAGTCTCAAAATGGACCTTGCAAAAGGGCACGACCACGATGTTCGTCGCGGAAGTGGTTGGAACGGGAATTCTTCTGTTTGTTGGATGCATGGGCTCCATTGGATCCATGAGCGCTGCACCACCACCGCCATTGCAAGCGTCTATAGCGTTTGGCATGACAGTTAATCTCCTAATCATGGTAAGAGCATTCTACTTAATGACTAGATGATTTTTTCTTTCAAAGAATACCCTCGGTGAAAAGTGCGCGGTAGAAAACTGTTATTTTTCAGGTTGATTGTTTCGACAGTCTTTTATTAGGTCGTAACATATGACATGTCCGATTTTTAAGATTTACTTTAAATGAACACAACTTTTTCCTACTAAATATTTTAAATTGAAACAACAACCAGTTTTTTAATTTCATTTTGATAAAAATCTGTCATTTTGATGTTAATGAATTCTTGAACGGTGTCTTCAACGATCGCTTGACTCCTAAAGCTTTTTTTCATTGAGGAAGTGGCTTAAATGTTTAAAAAAAATTGAAAATCCTAGATACTCTTTGTTCATTCACTCGCAGTATAAGTTATGGTTTAAACCTTGCTAATGTTTTTCCTGTGAGTCCCTCTTTAACAAGTGTTCTAAAATAATTTTTTTTTCGTATGGAACTTTTATTAAGGAGATTCTAAAATGTTCGTTTCATAAGAATATTTTATGTAGAAATTTCTGAGGGTAACGTTATTCCAACCTTTTTCAACGAAACGTAGAAGTATGAACAAAGTTGGTTGGTGAAAACAAAGTATAACTAATTATTTCAATGCCTACTTGTTTCGTAGATGTTAGGTCACGTGAGTGGTGCCCATTTGAATCCTGCAGTGACGATCGGGGCTGTTATCGTGGGACTTAAAAGCATCCCAACAGGAATTATGTACGCTCTAGGCCAATTCCTAGGGGCAACTCTTGGCTATGGTGTGCTAATGGTACGGTCTCAATATGTTGCTTCAAAACCTAATTCGATGAGACGCCGATTTACGAATGATTCTATTAGTACAGATGATAACACCACCTGAACTCTTCCACGACGGGAACCCGAATTCGACTATTGGCCTGTGCGTCACAGTCGTTCATGAGGGAGTTGGTACCGCTCAAGCAATTTTAATTGAAATCTTGTGCACCTCTTTCATACTTTGCGCGGCCTGTGCAACCTGGGACCCTAGATGCGCTCACACCACTGACTCCACGGCGATCAGATTCGGTTTCTCCGTTGTTGGAATCTCTCTCGCAGCGGTGAGTACATCTTTTTACGATTTCTTTCAGTTAGAGTCCTACAGATGTCACGGTGTAAAGAATTGATAAAGGAAGAATTCAAATTCATATAGTCATGTTACTTTGAAACATTAATTGTAAGCTAAAAATGTCACTAGTTCACGTCCACATCAAAATGATCTTGATCGTATAGTTAGCTTTACAATTTCAACGGTCAGAAGGTAATATTATGTCGTTATTGTTGGTTACGACTATTCAATTTTTTAAATTAAGTTTTCGTACTTAAAGCTCCAAAAAGGAAATAGACAATGATTTTTTTATGCCGTTTCATCTGGACCACTGCCATCCTATATATGAAGTACAAATATAATAAAATGATAGACGTAGTTTTTGAAATTAAATTTTTTTGTAAAGCATGAACTAGAAGGGACACTAACTTTTCTCGTGTGCAAAGAATATTTAGTAAAGCTCAGCACATTTAATAAATCGGTACCGGTAGTATCACAAAAAATATCTGTTAACGGTAGCCAGGACTGGAACAAAATATTAATTCGAACCTGGTTTCCGCTATGCTGGTAGCGCAACTTGGTGGCGCTACATGCAAAATAATGCCCCGGCTGGTGTCGACATCACCAAATGTTGCCCGACTGGTGGCCGATGGCGTCCACCAGATTGGCAACAATTTTATGTGAATCCACTAGTTACCGTAATCTAATAAGCTCCATATGATTCAATGCCCCATTACGTACAGTGGGCCCAAATGCCAATCTGGCTGATAAAAAATCATAGTGATCAGACGCAGCTTCCTATTGCAACTTGTATGGAGTCGTTGTAACCGGGAGACTTCAATCTTTAAATTTCTGGTAATTTGGACCACAAATTTTTTTAAAACTTTTTATGGAAGTTAAGCATTAAGCTAGAAGCATTTTTTCATCAATTTTCATAATATTAAAAAATATCTTTCACAAAACATTCTTCATGTCACATAAAATTAAGTAAGTAATATAAGGTTTAATATTAACGTTTACCAGTAGCAAAAGCACTAACCGTTCTGGGGGACTCTTAAAGGCCGCAGCGACTATAGACTTTTGCGTAAATATTACCCTATACAAAAAATCTTTAGAGCAAAACAGAATATATTTTAAAGATCTACAGGGATTCAAGAATGAAAACAAATAAAAAATTAAGTAATAGTATATGATTAAAAATACGACTTTTTATCAGTTAGATTGGCGTTTGGGCCCACTGTGCGACGTGCTGGGACTCGTGTAATAGCGGCCTTAGTCACGTGAATCGCTAACCCCACTATCATACCAACTCGATCGAGCAGTACGGCAGGAATATATTTCCTATACTAACACTAGAATGATAGCTTTCAATTTCTTATAAACATATTTAACACTAAACCTACCAACACGGTTCAAAATGACCGGTTCCAGGTTTTTTTACAATTACCATAGAAAAGTAATAATTTATTTTACAATTACCATATAAAAGTAATAACTGATTTGATAAGAAACGATTGTATAGATATCTTTAGTAGTGAATGTATTACAATAGAAGCCGCACAAAGGTTTTGGTAGGTTTACTGTTAAATATGTATACAGTATACAGTAGTATACTTTATGAAAGAAGAACTTTATCTTGTAGTTACGTACAAGTACTAGATCAGTTTTTGACGAACCGCTATCATATATCCTACGTTAAAATAAAATGTTCCGGTTTTTCTATTAAACCTAACATATTTGTAGGAATCTCTCCTTCGAAATATATTTTTCACAGTCTTATCAGAAACTACTGGATCTTTTTCTCTGATATATGCTTTACATCGTGATAAAAAGTTTCATAAATCGATAAATCACGTAAATACCCAAATTGTTTTTGTATCAGTATATTTTTCATCATTTGTGCTCGTACATTTGGATATCGTTTGAATATCTGGTAAAAGATATTTCACCAAAATAATACGTTTTATACCTTTGAGAGACAATGCTTGTTACTAGTCAACCCTTAACGCTATGGCTAGAGGACAAATATTTTAGAAAGGACTCCTGAAAAGAATAAAATTAACAAATTAATTCGGCACATTCTCCAACATTTGGATTTTTCTTGTAAACATGAATGGTTCCAATAGTAATATTCTTGCAGAGCCCCTATACCGGCTGCAGTATGAACCCCGCCCGTACGTTCGCTCCTGCCCTCTTTCACGGCTATTGGAAGAATCAGTGGGTAAGTCAATAAATCATTTCAATTGGTTAATTTATTGTCTCGTTCAATGATTTATAGCACTTTGTTGCGTTATGCATTACACAATCTGATTACTTTGTGATCTAATCTCCAGTATTCTCGATAAGAGACACAAGCCAGGTTGCTTCATGCTTCCTAAGGTAACGTTATCGACACACGGTGCTCTCTCTCTCTCTTCACAGGTTTATTGAGAGAAGTGTGCAAACGTCTACCTGGTATTGCACAGATTAGATTGCATTCAAAGCCCCGATAATTATTTTTCAACGAACTTTTCTTCAGATTTACTGGATCGGACCGTGCTTTGGCGCTTTACTCGGAACTTACACCTATCAGCTTCTTTTTGCACCGAAAGAGGATGTATACACAGAAGTGCTGACCCATCCTGGTGAAAAACCAACTTTTCTCGAAATGAAATCAATAAATGTTATGGAACCGGTTACAATAGAGCACGAAACACCGGGTTCTCCTAAGGAAGGAACGCAAAATCGAAGATTGCAAATACTTTATAAAGAAGCTTCATAGCGTATCGTCAGATACGAAATATTTAAATCACTTATCGTCTGCCAGTAGCAGCACTGCTGCGTGTCTCAAAGGGTTCGCGAAACTGCCAGAGATGTCAGTGTACTGCGCAGAATGGCGCGCACTTGATATCACTTCCATCATAACTATATCATAATGTCATCCGTAACTTCGTAGGCCAAACGAGTTAAATTTTCACTGCCTGTATAGTATTTCCCATTCAAAACATTAACATTTAGAATGATTATTTAATTATATCAACACGTTGTTCAATAAACAATTCTCGTTTGTAATCTATCGTCTCTGTTGTCTGATACCTACATAGACCGAGGACCTGTATACAAAATTGTAATTTATAAAAATACGATAGCAGAGTTTATTACTTATCTTTAGGATTCCATCGAGCTAACATGACTAATAAGATGCGAACGCTTTAGTTATTTGTGCTTCACATGGTAGCGCATTGTATATATGAACACCATTCGTAGTTTATCGATCGATTGAAATGATGCTATTAAAAATATCGGGTGGAATATTAAGTTTCGTGGCAACTACGGCCAACTCTGTGTTGGGTGTACCATTTATAGCAGCTTAACATCCCTTGGAGACTGTTTTAATTTGGATTCTTTGTGCCCCATGCTGAGCTTCTATTTAAATGGTACTCAGTGTAGGTATGATCTCCTGTATAGCTTTTGTACAATTTCACTACGTCTTCCTAAAGTCTAATTAGCGTGTTTCCAACGAAAGATGTATTCGTGACTATTTCAGTTCTAGGGAAACTGCGCAGATGATATCACAGGTATAGCTTGGTCAGGGGAAGAATCGATAGTAAGACGCTCCATGGATGCATCTAGAATATAAAGCTGCAGTAACGTTTCCACGTTTGTTTTCGACAAAATATTCGACAATAGAAAATTGTTTGCACAACTGTTTAATTCTATTGACATCTTTAGCATCGAAACTTCTCACGTGTTTTTTAAACAACAGTAGTATTTAATGTTACACAAATTACGCATTTATGCAATGACACAATCTTAGGAAATATGAAATTAATTGGATGGTTCGAAAGCAAGGTTCGCTTTATTGTACAGGAACGAATGGATCGCTGCTCTTTAAATTTCAAGGTAATCATCCTGATCGTAGAGATACGAAAAATCGTTAACCACTATAAATAGTGGATCACACCTATTGAATGTATTTTCATTATCTATGCACACTAAATACTCTAACACAGTAATTACAGGAGATTCAAAAATCAGATTGTTCAGATTCAAAAATCGACGCGTTTCTTTTTATCTATAATTTTATGTTGCATCAACTGATAGATATATGGTTGTTTGAGACGAATGATAAAGTAACCTTTATAATTTACGTCCATAAATGAGAAAACTGCCGTTATCAGTTTCTAACAAAGGGATGAGCATTTTTTCCAGGACGCAGTATGGAAGCAGATAATTGCTTTTAGATTCAGTCGAGCTTAGTATAGCTTTGACATTTTACAAGAATCTTAGTTAACCTAGGTCAGGAACGATCGCGTGTTAAGAACTTTCGCATTTACTGCAGGCGATTCGAGAGTACGTGATTCGGAGCACGTTGCCTCGCATAAACATAAAATTGTTATTTATGGACTTAATCTATAGCTTAATGTCTCTGTTGGCGACGTACGGAACGAATAATATTTACATGTCCATATAAAATGTTTCGATAACGATTAAACAGAAAAGAAACAGCTCTAAAAAGTCGAACCAGATAAAATGTGTATTCAGAAAAGCTTCTACAAATATTTATTACGTCGCTTTTTATTATTTCGTTCTGCATCGGTTTCATTTCCTCGAATCGAATATACATGTATACAGCTATGTACAAAACTCATCCGCTCCAACTATTGATTGCCTGCTGCATCCATCTGTGGAATATTCTGGAATTCAACGGTCCGGAGCATTCCCAATGCGCATTATCAGTTGTTTTTTTAGTAACATTATTTACAACAAATTTCTATGATTCTATGTATAGTAGAAAAATGAACAAATTCACCACTGAACGAATATTACCTGTAGTGTTCAATTTACAAACTGGAACGATAAATAATTATTGAAATTATTCAAATCTTATTCATATTTTAGTTAAATGTGCAATTTTTTAGGTCACCAATTATAGACCACACTTCTGCAAATCAGAAATTTTCGTATTATTCACTAATGAATAAGTTACAGAAAGTAAGAAGCGTAAAGTGCGAAGTTCATTATCTAATAATAAATAATAATCATTAAAACTTCAGATCGTTTATACTTATACGAATGAAATAGTCGAGACTTGTATGAAACACAAAATTCCCATGGTAGTCCACATGTAAAGGTCAATGAAATTTGAATCATCTGTGAAGAAAATCTTCTGGGAGCGGGTTGACATAAGTTTTCGAAAATTCCGTAGCCATCAGGTAACCTTGTCTCCAATTCGCCAGTCCCGCAGATTGAAGCGTGGCAATAATGACATCAGCTGATGAAATGTAATTTGAAGAGTCGCGAGGTGGACGAACGCTGCGGACGTCACGATGCGTCGGGTCATACAAAGATGTCCATCGCACGCCTGCATCCTACATTCTAAATATATCCGTATACCTCGCGGTTGCTAAACCGCCGTTGCTATATTTATGTTATTCGATGTAACGCTTCCATGTCCGTATCGATGTTTCGGATCCCAAAACCGTCATCCCGTTCCCAAGATTTCACGCATTGTGCACCTACGGAAACGGATTCAAGGCACCGTGAACTAGCGGTCCCCATCTGGACGTGACAACCGTTCCATACCTCTCCATCTTTCCGCTTGCCAATTTATCGAAGCATCTGCGCATTATTGTACCTCGGCAGATCCGATACCTTGATCCCTACCCTCGCGAAGGAAGGTTAATCCTGTTTTGTTGCGCGACGCATTATACGTCCGTGTGACACACAAATGCCTCTCTCAAGGGACGTAGACCACCTTTCTCCGGACCCCACGTTTCTTTGAATAAAATTGCATTAATTGCGCATCTTCCAGGCGTGCAGAACTGGTCTAGATGCACAACGAAAATTCAATAATGCTACAGCAGCTGCCCGTGACACGTATTACGCAATAATGAAAAATATTACCTTCACAAAGGCACACACTCAATTTTTTAAACTTCGTATGTTCTCTCGATAGTCGGGAATTTGAGAAGCCGCTCTTTGTATCGAAATGTTTGTCTATACTGCAAATGTTAACTATGCCAAATTTCACAGTTTATCACTTTTTAACATGGCTCTGAAAACACTTTTTGGAATAATGCTAGATATTACAAACAGCTCTTCAATGAATACAACACAATACATTTAGAAACATAAAGTCAATTATACCGGTGAGCATTCTACATACTAAGTCATTAATCTCTAATTTATTACGTAACGTAGATATTAGCATGCTTGTACAATCTAGAATTTTTAGTACTTTATCATTCGCAGAAATATTTAAAAAGCAATAAGAGATGGCCCTATGAGGGGCAGCATTTGGTTTAATCACATTGCGCAACAATTACGAAAATGTTTTTGAATTCATAATTTAAAGGAGGAACAATATCTGTATATCAATAAGTGTATGGGGAATCGTATACAGGTGATCGAACGGTAAAAATTTTGTAATCAAGATTGTGATACCGCATCAAATAAAATACAAACTGTATTCGCGAACTATCAGATTCAATTATCGTACTCGACAGGGTTTAAGAAATTAATTCGAGTATAAAGGAGTGCTGTAGATCAGAATCAATAGATAAAGAATACGTTTGATAAGACGTCAATTCATTTCCAAACTTACTAAAATTGATTGTATTATATAAATTACAAAACATACTTATTTCAATGTTAATCAGGTTTCATTGTAGAGCTCAATCTTCTAAACAAGTTGCAGCGGAAACAGCAAAAATATCTTCTGTAATAGATAGTATAATTTCTAATCTGAAATTGGACACTTTGACTTCCGTAGTAGCTCGAGTGATAAAACGCAATCTGCACCGTCAGCAAACGAATTTGAAACCGTCTCGGATGTTCGGTAAGGTAGCAAAGTTGAACTTGCATTCCACGGCTGCTTAACGAGGTCGTCTTTTAGTCAGCGAATTAGATTAATTGCGGAACGTTAGCCACACGCCGACCGAGGTCGTGACTCTTATGTTTGTAAACACGCAGCCACGTTATTGCGTCATGCGTTCGTATCATGGGCACGCCTCTGAATGACCTTCAACTCATCACCATCCTTTCCTATGAATTTGCTTCGTTAAAATTCGGTTGAGACTTCTAATCGATTGCCGCGTAGTTTCAGAAACACGTGATACTTGGAAAAATTCCGTTGCAGACTGACCAAAGTATTACGCAACATTATCACATTGTTATTTTGGTCGTACGGTTGTGTTGACGGTGTCAATACCTACATACATGTATAACCGCATCCTATTTACAACTACTCGCGTTAATAATCTAAAATAATAATAAAAATAATAATATATCTTCAGGTTTTACATCTATGATGTTTGTCAGACAGATAAAAAGAGGAGCTGAATTATTTCCAAACCGTATAATGGCTAACAATATGCGTAATTTTAATGGATTGTTCACTACTGAACGATAAAGGGACTAAACAGTATAATTTACTTCAATGTCAACAATACTCACTGTAGATATAAATGCAGGTTTACGTAAAGACAATTATAAAAAGTATTTATAATAATTTATCGACCATCAACATTCATATAAACGACAAATGAGCATGTCTAAAAGTGATAAGGAATTATTCAGTCACGAATCTATGCTATCGCAGCATGCATATATAAGGAAAAGGTAAATAGTTGAAGGGTAAGGGTCAATGGATTTATGAAGATAAAAATAACTTGGAGCTACATTAACCTCTATCTTTTATTTTATAGTTAAAAATTTTTAATTTCATATTATGATATCTCATTGCATTAAATGTCTAAAAAATAAGGTTCAAGCAATAGCCCAAGAGAAATAAATCCTTCGAGTTCATCGAAAAACGCCGCTTGTCATTCATCCGCTTCCAAGCAACGAAAACAATGGCTACTGTGGAAAATATGCTAGGAAAAGCGTAGGTTCTGCGTAGTAGACACGCTAAGGACGACCTCGATTCGCCCTTGATTCTAGAATCTACGCAGGGCTCCCTGGGAGCGGTCCTTTCTGCCGGTCGTAGCAATCAAAACAAATAAAATTCACACGGCCGGCTCTGTTTGTGTATCAACACGGCTAGATAGGTCGTAACCGTTCTACCGTTCGAAAAAGAGAAAGAGAGGCTGCTATCTCGTGTGGCTTAGGTTATGGTGGGGCTCCGGCCAGGAGAACGTGCCAGAATGCATGCCCCGGGCTCGACGGATCAATACTTAGTATTTTCTATAATTTTCATCGAAAACGTTAATGATTCAGTTCGAAAAGCTGTCAAATGGTAGCTCTTGGCACGAGAAAGATGATGGAGTTGGTGTCAATCGAGTAAATGGCAGTAAAAATGTTGAAATCAGGAGCAAAAGAGTAATGCGTATTTAGGTGTCGGATGCCGGTTGCCGGCGTAGCTTCTAGAAGGTTCCACGCTGCGACGGCGCGCGCCTATATAAACCGGCTCGCCACGGAGGCTCGGTGCATTCGTAAATCAACCTTCGTTTAGTTCGGACGTGAAGAACACCCGAAGACCCACCAACCAGTGAACCATACCTCCGCTTCTTTTACGTGGTCCATGAGGCAGCTGATACAACAGGACGAGAAAATGTAGACGAGGAGGTTCCGGTGCGGAGCGTGACAGTTTACCGTGGGTATTATTTAACACTCACTATGTTTTTTTATTTCTTTCAACCGTTCTTCTTCTTCCACTTTCGGTTTGTTGTGCCTTCTTGTTTGATTATTCCGCATATCTGACCTTGAAATTTATCTGGATGTCACTTGTGATTGTTTCTTTTGGACCGAAGCCGGTTACAGAGTTTGTGTTGTTGAAATAATTAGCAGTGATTGCTTAGTATTTTCAATATACTCAACTCTCTGAGAACATGGTTTCGGTATATGTAGTACGATGCTTGAATTTCGACAACCCTCCTAATGACAGTGTGCTTGTAATACGGTTTCTATATAGCGCTACTTACAAGTAATATTACCTTTGTTAGTATTATTTCTAAGTATCGTTGAATGCTGATTCTGATACAACACATGAACGAATTAATCGTATTATAGGAGGGTTGAATGTATTCAGAATTAATAATAAATACAGAAAAATGATAATGAACAAAATATATTAATATTTAGAATCGTTCACTTTCACTCGAACGGTCCAGTGGTATAAGAATTCAAGTTTTTAGGAATCAGTGTTTACATATTTACTAGCTGTAAATATACAACTTCAAATAAACGTATTTCGAGATTACTTATGCTTCAGAAGTGACATCTAGACTCGTATACTGTAATATATTGTACCGGAAATACATTGTATTGTATATTTTTAGAAGATTTAGGAAATTACTCGCGACAACTTCTTGTATTTTACGAATAATTTTATATTTCCATTTTACATGATACCGTATTACAAAATTTATCAAAGGGAAATTTATCAAAACATTATTTTATACTTAAGCGTAGAAATTACTATATAAAAATGAACGGATATGTTAGACTAGAAATTATTTGATGGGGTGGGTGGGGCGATTATGAACTAAGTTTTTGTTTATTCGGCAGTAGTTTCCACTTTGACCGGTTTGCTCGCGGGTTCGCCAGTTTTCACTATATCGATAAGTCGTTCGCCTCCACTAGTTATTTCCCCCTAAAAAGAAAGCATTTTTTTAGTTAATGTCAGAAATAAGAGATGAAATGCAATGAGGCTTTTATTATATTTGTGTTTTTATAGTGCACCCTACGGGGTCGGTGCTTGAACAGTCCGTACGCAACGATAATTTGGTCTGACTAGTGTTTGAAATTTCCTCGCATTTCGAACCGTTTGAGAAGAGCACTTCGAGATGCGTGTATTAGGTAAGCGGTCAATGCACCGATGCATTTAAATTATCTTGTTACGTGTCCTTATGTAAAAAAACCGACGAAAGCACGAAGATGCGCAAGGGGAGGTGACGATTTTTGAGGTAGCCTCTTTTGGTTGAAATCGTCGTTGAAATGTGCCAGGACCGCCGAGTATAAACAATCTCCAGAATAACAAATTGTTGTCGCAAGAAATTGTTTTATGGCAAAACTAAATAGGTGTAAATTCAAATAGCATGTATAAGTTCTAGTTTAATGAATCTGAGACATTTAAAGTTATAAAGTGTTTTCTTGTAACAACGATTGCACTCAATAAATATCACAATTTTTGGGGTGTGTTTATATCAATCGATTCTGGTGTTTTGGGCCGAATTTCTTTTGGAAGATGCTCAGAAATGTCGTGACCTTTCCTTTATTTAGAGATCACGGCTCGCGGTGTCGCTACTTAACCTTGCACTTGAACTTGTACCCAAGATCAAGATCTGTTTATAATATTTGAATCGTTGAATTAAGTCAAATTTTTATAAGATACGAATTATAAAAAAATATGCGATATTGAAAAGAGAAAAATGTAGCGTCACTTTGGCTTTGTAGATCAAGCATAGATGTCTTGTTAGTTCTTGCGCCCTTTAAGTTAGGTTAAACCCTGTATTTTCATGATGTCTGCTCGATATTGAGAGAATCTGAAAGTACCGAACCGTTGACATTCTGATGAGGAACACTCAGTAGTCGAAGTTCATCGACTCCAACCCCGAATTCACGTTGACACTTTTACCATTCTCTCTCTCCGTCTCTCTTTATTTTTGTTTGCACATTTTAATGAAAATAAGTCCTTATCTGTGCAGGTAAAATTTTGAGACTCCAAAATTAAAATACTATTTCGTACAGTAATAACTTTAATATGTAGAGAGTAATGTAAAACTGTATTCAAATCGAGAGTTTTGTATTCTTGTGGGATCAGGACCCCCAGAACGTGAATATTCTATACAGTAGAAGTTTTCCTTAGATCATACATTCTATTAAACTTTCTCAAGTGTCGATTATCGAGTTCGAGTCGATGAACGCGTCTTTGCAACACGAATGTGACTCATCATCGTGAAAATGTTTAATACAGCCAGAACGTTCTTTTTATAGTTTAGAGCAGACTCACTCGTATTATGATCGAGATAAATGGTCGGCACTCCATCTTCTCTAAAACTACCACAACGGCAGAACCGGATGATTGGAATTGAAAAAGTCGTAAGCCAAAAAGACAAAAATAAATAAATCCAAAAACAAACAAAACAATAGAAAAAAAAGCAAAAGTCGGGAGAGGATCGGTTGATCAACGGCGACAGACGAATCTTCGGATTCGTCGGGCCACCGCTGCTTCTCCTTTTCGTTGCTTACCTTTTTGGGTGCCGTGATAGTTAATACACCATCGGAAGAAAGACTCGAGGTAATGTTGTTCACATCGTGAGATGGGGGCAAGACGTATCTGCGTAGAAATTGTCTGCTGACATAGCCGTGCTCGTCTTGCCTCTCTTCGTGTTTGGCCTCTATGATTATGTTATTGCTGACCGTCTTCACCGTGATCTCTTCCGGCGAGAATTGTTGAACATCGAGTATAACCTGCAGAACGAAGCATAGGACAACAAATTCAATTAGAATCCGGAAAAGCGCAAATACAATCCTGGCCGACACGATGCAACTAGTCTGAGTGGGGAGTCCTAGATATAAAACAGAGCAGAAAATCCAACCATCGAATCACTTCTGGCTACTTCAAATTAACAATTCTGCGTACAATTTCTTATCATGAATAGCGAAGTACAATAATCTATTGATCACCGAGACAAGCTTCCGCAACAAAATCAGCCCGCTTAGGCGGGCGAGGGCAACTTCGCCTGCTTTCGAGAAACGCATACTAAGCCGACTGTTCACCAAAAATACTTCCAATAGCAGGTTCTTCCGGAAGATTACATCTGGGTGAAGATCACGTAGAGTTTCTTGGCTAGCGTACGCACAACCATTTCATGGCTGTATAAAAGTGCTTCGAAACTGAACAACCGACCCATCGAATCCGCGCGATATCTGCATCGCTATTATAAACTACCAACAAACCGCGTGCTGCTCTGAATCACGAGATTACGTCCAGAGTGATCAGACGAGATAGTTGAACAAAAATGTAACAAACCGAAGAAAAGCTTTGCTTAAGCATTCTTGATCCCGTTTACCGCAGTTGATGTAACGTCTCGCGTGTTTTTGGCCTACGTAGCGGCCGCGAAAGGAAACAAAACCGGAAAGATGTAGCTACCAGGCGCGCCTACTTGTGTGACGTTGTTCCCATTTTTTCCGCAACCGAGAAAAGACGCGAGCATTACATACAAGTAGGTGAGATACACACATCGCGTACACACATTTACGGACAAGGCCAATTAAACGCATCGCATACACAGCTGCCGCGAACAAAACCGTTTGTTCGCACCGGTTGTGTGCTACTTTTTCGATAATGAGTAATCTATCCATCTCGTGGTTAGCAGCTTCACTTGAACAGAAATACCCGGCAAATTAGGGACACGAAGAGCGTACGAAAGAGCGAGAGAACGAACCGCTGTTCTTCAGGTGGAATCCTGAGGACCCGGCGAGTGATCTCGGAGTTAAAACGACCGTAGAGTCCGGGAACAGGATTAATAAAAATCGATCTTTTTACTTTCGTATCTCGAACCGTAGACCAACGGAAACAAAACAGTAAAAGATTTTTTGGTGCAACCGTGCACCGCTGCACACACAGAGAGAAAGATAGTCGCGCCTGCAAATTTTTGTACATAGGGATTTCTTATCTGCATCGTTTTTTATGATCTTTATGGTTAAAGAACTCGAGAAGCATTTATTTTTATATAGTAATTAATATACTGTAGGAAGAAAAGAAAGGAGAAAGAGAGATCCGAAAGATTCAAGAGCCGTTATCACCGGGAGTTGGCAGGCGCCCCCGGTCTCGGGGGCGGAGGGTGCTCCGCCGCGAACAAAAAATATCAGATCCCACACAATTTTCGGTTCTTTCTGTAAAAGAAGACTGACACTTGCGACACGATCCGTTTTTCGGCCATCAAATACTGTTACACGGTCGTCGTTTGTACCTATGATAATACAGAAATTCTTTTATGAAAAGAGTAGGAAAAGCGCAAAGAGCATCGCGGACTTTTTGAGTCTTTTTTAAATGAAAAAAGAAAGTGAGAAAAAAAGAGAACAAAAGAGGCAAAAAGCCGGTTAAACTGTGATTTTTTATGAACGTACTTCCGGCGTAAAGCGCGATCCGACGATAGAAATTATGTTGTACTACGTTGCCGCGATCAGGGAGCACCTTCTTTCCGCTTCATGGAAAATGTTTCCTTCAATAATCGAGTCACTGACTACGGAGTAGTTGTTTTCGAGACCTGATTCTGTACTATTCCGCTGATAATCAACGCCACCCCCTCGCGGGGGGTGGAACCCTTGTCCCCGAAACGTCTCCGACGATATATTTTTGATTTTTCGAAATGCTATAACAGCGGTGCTGTGAACCATTTGTAAAAAGAGCGGAGGGGAAGGCAGTTTTAGAGAAACGCAGTTTTCTCACGTCGCGTCACGACACGTCACGTTCCTCAATCATTCAGTGATGCAACCTACAGAGAAAATGACTACGAAAAGCAGTAGTAGTAGCAGTAGTATTGATAAAAACAGAAATTGGTTCTCGGGCCTTCTGGTGTTCCAGTTCCTCAGTAACTTTCCTTAGTTTTCACTCATTCGCAAATATTGGTCGCTTTACTCCTTCGTTGGGTTCGGTTAAAATTAATTGTCCGTTTTATGATTCACGCTTCTCGGTCCATGTAGTTCGGTTACTTTTCCTTTTCTTTTTCTTTCGCTTCGAAAAAATTACGTTTCTGGATATCCGTTCGTTCAGTTTGGGATTCTTTCATAAATTGCTTTCGCTTTAACGTATTCGCGTATCCTCCGCGCAATTATGCTCCCGCAAAACTATTAATCTCGAAATTTATACGCAAGCTACTCGATCTGGAAATATCTGTTAGCCGAAAGAAGGGATAGTGGAACCAAAAACATTCTCGTAACTGCGTACTGCAAAAGCTAATGTCATTAGACCGCTCATAGGCCAGTATACGTGACACCTCTCTGAATATTGTAAAGAACTATTAGCTCTGTGTCACACGGCGTCTGCATATGTTACCGACAAACTGAAATCAACATCGAGTTACTAAGTTACATTTAGACGTATACAGCGCACTTTGTGTACTCGTTGGTGTGCGTTAACGATTCCGTATCAAGAGAGATATACCAAGTATAATATAATAATATATTCAAAGCGTTTTATTCAGTTCGTATCTCGTGAAATCAAAGAGACAAATATCTACTAATTTTTAATTCGTCAAGATATAGAAGAGTGCCTTTCACGTTTCATTTTCAAGGGCTACATCTCGCGGTAAATCTCACCAAAGGACCCCCCGCGAGGGGTCCTACTCTCGGCTTTCTTTGGGATCAAAGTTTATAACTTCGTTCGCGCTTTTTTAACTCGAGACCACTAATATTTAAACAAACCTCCTTCCATAGAGGTGTCGAGTGCATATTTGCTATTAATAGAATTTAGTTTAGCAATAATTATCTACTAGACAAGGAAGTTTACGCTATCGTTTCGAACCAGAACCAAAAACTTCGTCGCAGCTTTTTTTCTCATAAACGTCCAGTCAAAGCGGCGACTATCCCATGACTTCCTGTTTCGGAAAGTTGTGGGATAGTCGTTGCACAGTTTACGACGATACTCGTGGAAAAGTTGAAGGACTATTCAAATTGAACGTTGCATAAATCTGGAAATTATAGACGATTCAGAATTACAATTTTCAAAGGTGAATAATAGCAGCCATGCAAAAATTAACACTTTGAAGTTGGTTATTTAACAGTTTCTCCATCGTTTATTCGTTCTCTTACTCCTAGATCTTACTGTTCAGCTCTGTAATTCAGCTTTACCTTTAAATTTCCTTCTGTGGGATCCCACCAATTCCAAATGAAACTGGAGGTGTAGGCTGAAACCCGAGGTACTCCAACTTGTGACATACTCGCTTGTTCATTATGGATACGGTGGGATCCCACAGGAGACTAAATGCGCTTGCTTTGCAGCTCGTTTGCCATTCACTTTTTGCGAGAACTTTTGAATATCCAGCTAAAATTGTGAGAGGATGAGAATTCCGAAGTGAGAAACTTAGATGATCTTTACGAAGTTTGCTCATAATAGCAAGAGCTTTTTTAGCTCAACCATCTAAAAGGTTTTCGAACAAGCCAAACAACAATTGCCCTGATCTGTTACCATCCACGTCATCCAAGAACGATCGACGACCACATCAAAAGAAATCAATTGCTTGAATCAACGTCGAATTAACAAAGAACTCTTCGACCGCTTGCTTAGCCCTTGAACGTCAACTATACCGGACACAAGCGTACATTTTCATCCGTACAAGTAAACCCAAACACTCACGGAAAGCGACAACACGATGACAGACACGTAAGGACGCAGACCATTGAAATCTCAGTCGTTTGAAATCTAGAGCTACGACAAACGTTGTCTAATACAGAAATATCTGGTTAAACGTCAGACCATTTTGGAATTTGATAAATTTGAATAATCGTCATCCAGTCACAGGTGTAGTCTACGAGTAGATACATTCTTGATCCATATCCATAGTTATCACTCGACCCAAAGGTGACCGTAATCACTTCCATTGGCTATGACAGTGGGAGTGATTCGCACCATCGAGTGATAACTATGGATATATGGTCCGCGCTCTGTTGAATGTAGTCTGGGAACAAAGTATTAGAACCATCAGGCTTTTAATCCTACGTCAATTGTACCAACACCATTCACCAATATAACCTGCTCAAGCTTCGAAGCTACCCTAAACGTGTCCTACGAACATAGCAAGTTCGAGTCTTCAGCCTGCTGCAACTAAACTGCGAGAGAAATGATCGGGCTCATGTTTTGCAAACAACTCAATCGAGTCACCAACCTGGAAATTGTCCTTGTTGTCCAACTGAATAGTGCTGGATCCGCTCGATGGCTGGCGAGTCGACACGTTCCGCCACGGTCTCAGATACCTGCCACTCAACATCGAACGGGCAGGTCTATCGAAACCGAAATCGGAGAACCGCGAGATTAGATCGTCCCGGTTCAGGACTCTGCCGAAGTGTTGGTCCATGATCCTGGACACCGGTCGGTCGAAGTCGTCCCACCAATCACGAAACATTAAAGGCACCATGGACATCTGTGCAACACGAAGAAGAAATTGGTTGAAACTATACGCTTTGATCAGTCCTTGCTTCTCGCTCTGGTAGAGACGTAGATAAACAGGATAGCGAGGTAGAATCGAATAAGAGAGACGAATGATTTGCTCGGGATTATGCGAAGCGTTGTGTGATGAGAAATCGTAATTAAAGGCACGTGTGTATGTTTATGTGTATATAGACGACACATTCAAGCAACCAACGGAAATTTGACGAATCGGAACGCTAATAAGAATCATCGGATTCCTTCGTCTAGAATCTGTACAGCTCTTCCGTATAGTCATAGTGGATGAAGTCACTAATGTCGATCGTGTCGTCGCAAACTTCCAATTGGAAGAATTCTTCGGGTCCAGATTCGCAACTTTCCGGAAAAGATGTATCTATAGTTTTAGTTTGGTTCACGTCGTCAATTTGAAAGTGCATAACTTTTCTTCTATCGCGTACGAGATTCGTTGCAAAATTTTTCCAGTGTCATCTACAGGTGCTGTAGCTATATGAACAATCACATTCGGCAATAATAAAGATACACCTACTGTGAAGCTTTCGTAAGCATCTAGTAGTCGATTCAAGTGCCTCTTCTGAAGACGTATACTTTTTAATAACGTTATGCACAATCCTTTCTTTGATCATTCGGCTTCGAGAGCCGTCCTTTAGAAATTCTTTGTATCGCGCTTAAGTATACTGTCGTTTTCACCATCTGATTCCATAGCATTCTTTAAGACTCTTTTGTCATTCTAATGGCCAGCCAAATATTCATCGAATTCGGCATCAGTGACTTCTGTTCTCGGATTGTCACGTCTTTGGAGCCTCTTCTCTTCTTTGTTGGTAGTTCTTCTTCCGTTCTTCTTGAACGACCGTAATGTCGTTCAACATATCCATGTGCTTCAATTGTACAGTTTGCTGATTTGAATTTTTATTTAAACGTAATGTTTCATTATTTAAAGTTAGGGTCTAAGTGTTAGGGGGGGCTGAGATCGTAAAAAGTTTCTCTTGAGCTTAATCCGCGCGAGTATATTCACGCGCTTGTTTTTCACATTAATTGTAGGGGCACGAATATATATACTTTTTATTATTAACGCTTTAGCCCTGTTCAGGACTACAAGCGGAAGACATGAATCTTACAAAACTATTTCGAGCAACCCTCACGAAGAGAACTATGGCCCAGGACTAGGCGAAATTCTTCAACTGTAGTCACGGTTCCCAATGCGTTCGTAGATCGAACGATTGGTGGCAGTTTTTTCGGGGGGGTTCGCGTGAAAACACTAATTACTATCGATACTCTATTAATCGCCGAGACATCGTAAGAGTTTTTGCTGTAATTACATGTGTCGTGTATCATAGGACATAATATTATATTTGAAAAGGTTATTCGTAATATGTACGCGATTTCTATGAGAGACAATACCATCCGTTTCGAGGCAGTTGGGATCGTTAGGCTAGTCGCTAGTCGGTTGGCGATCTCGTTTCTTCTTTTATGTCGAAGGGAAATCAATTTCATCTGACGTGGTTAATATGCGATCGATGCTCATCAACGATTGCTCGCTAACGCGAGACATTTTTCAGACCGAGGCATTAAAATTTTGTATTCGCACTTTTCGCGGTTGTGTAAACTAACAACACGCTTGCATTTATGAAGTTGTGGGTGAATGGCGTGCGGTCTTGTTACCATAGTGCTTTTCTAAGATCTCCAGAGATAATTCAGACCCGAGGCATTTGTCATGCGGCATGACTGTTGAATTTCACCAGCTGCTTGATAAATTCACATATTGGCAACTCGAATCCGCTCTGTAATCGGCATACTTCGCTATTTCTTATTACCTTATAAAACAAGGTGGCGTTCCTCGATGTTTATGACATCGATGATCGTCCTCGAGCTCAATACCTTTTGAGTCTTCTTACGTGTGGTGTAGTTAACCGAGGTTGATCCCCTGGCGCCACAAGTTTCCTCAGAGCCTAGGGTCTGCCAACAATTATACTCTTCCTCCTCCTCCTCGCACTTCCGCCCTCGATCTAAATCTAATTTCGACTCTGTTGCCAAGGTTAGCTTGGACGTATGGCCGCCATGAGTCATATGTTCTGGCCGTTCATGGCTGGACTTGGCTCCGCATAGATCCAACAATCATACTTCCAAAAAACGCTTGCCTTGGCCAAATCCTATAAGTACTAATCGGCTCCCCTCTCCGAAGACAATACTAAATCTAAATACTTGCCATTCTACACCTATCATTTCACGAGTCCACCTGTATCCAAATGACCAAAGTGCTGCGAGCATACAGGTTCAAGACCGCACGTAACCAAAGATCACCTCTTACAAAAGCCTTCGAAGGCTTATCGCCGTACTCGTTCAACTCCACAAATAATACGTAGAGGCTAACTTGTAATCTAGGATCGGAGTGTGTCGAGTGACTTGTAAGATTTGAATGCGTTCACGAAAGAAGGAAAAACGAGGACGTTGCATTTTCCATCGAATACGCACAATTATCTCGCGCTAGCTTTAGGTTTAAGAGCTAGCTAGGCTTAGGGAATGGATCACACGATCTTCAGAACATACTCTAGTAATTGTTAGGAATAGGGGTGACCGAGAGCTATAATAATTCCGGCCGCGTTATTATTAATGGGTCTCAAGTATAGTACTATAAAAATACCAGGTGTACACCAAGATTGATTTACTTTGACAAAGGAGGGGTTCAGTGGACACACCATCCTCGAGTGACGAAAATTGAAATCAGGGCATTAAGGTTCTTCGATGAGATAGCAGTATCGAGATATGAAGGATTGAGCGAACTAGTGGAGAAGAAAACAACAAGACAAAATTGCAACGAGGATATGAAAAATTGTCAAGCGGTAGGAGCATGCTTTTTGACGGTCGTATGTAACAAAGTATTGCTGTAAGTTAGTCTAAGTACTTCGGACTTGCAAACTACGGATTCTAGAAACTACAGTATCCGTGAGGTTATACCGTGTATTACATTGCATAACTATCTTCGCGCGGTACTTGATCGGCATCGGTGGCGAGGGTAATCCATTGCAACGTGCATCTTTGATGAACGGAGGGACGAGGAAAGTTCGAGATAGCACGTTGTGCCATCGGTTCCACTTAAACAAACTTTGCTTTTTGGAATTGAACAGTGAGGTTGAGGGAAGAAGCGTGAAGAGGTTAACACCGTCTCTAGGCTTAAGGATTCAATTCCTTCGGGGTTAGGTTATACGCACGCACACTTCGAGTATAAATAAGAAGGTTAGGTGTATTAGAGTTTAAGTGTCGCTTGGATGTTCTCCACTATGTTAGGTTTACTGTTTTCCAGGCAGCACGATCACGTGTATGTACGAACTGACGAGAACACGACGACCGATCGAATCATAAGTCTTCTATCACGACCATACACAAAACTGACCAAACGAACAATCACACAACTACCGTGAGCTTCGGGAACGTTGTTGATCGTTACAGGGACCTGATGAGAGACGCACTACGGTATTATACCGATCAGTTGGAACGAGTGACTGCACAAAGATACCGCGGAGAGGAATTCGACTATCTGATTCAGCCGCGGAAACGCGAGAAGCTTAAATAGTTGGCCTCGAAAAAAGAGCGGCGACGCCCACGCGTCCTGGACCCAGTGTACACCGCACGCTTCCACCGAAATATGCACCCCGTCACGTATAAGCTGACTTTCCGTCTAAAAATACGCACCCCCAGCAAACGGTACGCAAACGGACCACAAGGAGGGACTGATTTTTCACGCGATGCGGTGTTCCGATAATTTTGGCAGCGCTAACACCTTCTAAGGCTAAGGTCCCTTGAGCACCAGGTGAACCGGGATGGCAGCCCAATTCAATCCTTCGGAGGCACATTAGCACTCCGAATCATTTTCGGTCGTTCTTCCACTTGGAATACTGACCGGGAGGTAACAGACGCAATGTACTATACTGACGATCCTGTCGCGTATAGAAGTTTCAACCCTAACTGTTCAGCAATCTGCTAAACTCTAAGAACGGTCT
Source organism: Lasioglossum zephyrum (assembly GCA_028455615.1). Classification (NCBI taxonomy): domain Eukaryota; kingdom Metazoa; phylum Arthropoda; class Insecta; order Hymenoptera; family Halictidae; genus Lasioglossum; species Lasioglossum zephyrum. The sequence continues at coordinate 12,633,699 of CM052323.1, read as the reverse complement.
GAAGCAAGCTGTATTGTGAGAAGAGACCAACCAACCTACAACGGCCCGATGTTCTCGCAATACCCTGTTTATCCTTCGAGGACCGTGTACATAGTACCGGCACATCTCGGCATGCAATCGCGAAGCCGAGATACGTGTATAGGGTATGGTCGAGTAACGTCACATCTGTATGGGTACGTTGATCTCATTGACAGGGACGTCAAGAAAAGAAAGAAAAATCGACGAGTACAATGAGTTTCTCATGTCTCGTCAAACAAAAAAAAAAAGAATAAAAAGTGAAAAATGAAACAATTTCAAGTAGTGTCTCTATGTTTTTAATCGATTCACACTTCTTACTACTTAGAACGCGATACTCTATTATATCGTAGCGTATAGTATTCTACTAGATTACGCGTTTACTTGGTGGGTTTTACTTACTATTTAGCGGCAAGTGCTAGTTGAATTTCGATACTTATTTTGTTGCTTAACAATAATTTCGGCTACTTCATTGTAATGATTAACATAACGAGAAACTTGATGAAAATACCACGATACGTTTTCGTTACAAGAAGAAAGGGAGAGCACTTGTTAGTACCAGGGAATATTTTCAATATTTACAATTCCGAATAAAGAGACAACACCGTGTTTAGTTTGCTGTTTTTTTGCGGGGGAATATTTTAGCTTAGTCATGTAATATTTGTCAATTTACGCTGACACCTTCTAAGGCTAAGGTCCCTTGAGCACCAGGTGAACCGGGATGGCAGCCCAATTCAATCCTTCGGAGGCAAATTTGCACTCCGAATGATTTTCGGTCGTTCTTCCACTTGGTAATACTGAGCGGGAGGTAACAGGCCCAATCTAACATTCTGACGACCCTGCCGCGTATAGAAGTTTCAACCCAACTGTTCAGCAATTTGCTAACGGTCTGAAGCACGCTGTATTGTGAGAAGAGACAACCAACCTACAACGGCCCGATGTTCTCGCAATACCCTGTTTATCCTTCGAGGACCGTGTACATAGTACCGCTTCGAGGACCGTGTACATAGTACCGGCCATCTCGGCAGCAATCGCGAAGCCGAGATACGTATATAGGGTACGGTCGAGTAATGTCACATCTGTAAAGGTACGTTGATCTCATTGACAGAGTAACGTCAATAAAAGAAAGAAAAATCGACGAGCACATTGAGTTTCTCATGTCTCGCCAAACAAAAAAAAAAAAGAATAAGAAATGAAAAATGAAACAATTTTAAGTGGTGTCTCTACGTTTTTAATCGATTCACACCTCTTACTACTTAGAACGCGATACTCTATTATATCGTAGCGTATGGTATTCTACTAGATTACGCGTTTACTTGGTGGGTTTTACTTACTATTTAGCGGCAACTGCTAGTTGCATTTCGATAATTATTCTGTTGCTTAACAATAATTTCGCCTACTTGATTGTAATGATTAACATAACGAGAAACTTGATGAAAATTCCACGATACAACGTTTTCGTTACGAGAAGGATGGGAGAGCACTTGTTAGTAGCAGGATATATTTTTCATATTTACACTTCCGGATAGAGAGATAGCACAGTTTTTAGTTTGTTGTTTTTTTGCGGGGGAATATTTTAGTTTAGTGATTTGTCAATTTACGCTGATAGAGAGAGAGAGAGAGAAAGTAAGTTTAAGTGGGAGTAAAGTTTGGTATTATTGAATTTCATTTAAATATAAGTACTGTACTTCTGCAAACAGACAATATGAGAATACAAAGCTCTGAAATAATAGATTGGTTATAATGTGATGTTTGAAATTAATTGGACAATATCGATTGTGGAAAAAGTTGACAAAAATTGAACAAGAAATTACTTGCAAATTTTCGGTTGAATATAATTCCAAAAATAGCAGCAATTATTAGTAGGACTAGGAAAGTAATAATCTTCGTCTTAAGAACAGTGCAAGGCGTCCTGAAGCAATAAGAATAATAATAAGTGGAAATTGATAGAAACAAAAATTTAATAATATTAAGTCACTCGAAAAGTAATTTCGTTTTCCATGTAGCTTTTGCTTCCATTTGTTATTACTTAACCTTATTTTAAATCGCAAAATCGTGTTATATCTTGGCAGCTGAAATTTAGGACAAGCATTTGTTTGTCATCGCATTAAATATGTGAAATCAAAGTACGCTTTTTCCATTACCATGTGCTTTTTACCATCAGATTACCATGTTTTTGCTTTCTACAAAATTTTTTATGCGGTGCAAATTTAATTTCAAATGAAATCATAAAACTTATTCTAAATGGTAAAAAATTGGCTGTCATTTTCCCCCTGAGTAAACGAAATAACTTTACGAACGATCTAATAATTGAAAATTGGTAGAAAAATGAACGACAATTTCAAAATCACTTAAAACATCAGTATTACAGTATTGTTGGTCAAACCGCAACAATGAAAATCATCGAAACCGTTACCAAGATTAATAACTCGAACAGTAAATAATAAAGGAGGCCTTAGAAAATAGTAACATTACAATATTTTTGATAAATATGTAAGCAAATTCTCGTTTTTCGCAGTGTATACTAACATTTTATCTTATTGGTCTTCTATAATATTCATTTAGATTTTAAATTTACTTGTACATCTAAAGCTAGTTTATAAGTATATTTGCGGTTGCTATTCAAACGTTGCATTCTCTTTATCCGGCAGTGTACATATTCGAGTTGTATTATTTCTACACTTATGTTCTTTTCTTAACACATCTAATAAGTACTGTGCGGCATTATAAATCGTAGACTTAATGTTTAATCTAACTATTAGGTAACGCGTAATTCGTCTAAATATTTACGATAATCGATAAACGTGAAATATATCTGTATTGTGTTTTTTCCCGTGTTTTAAATGTCACGTCAGGCACCTTCTAAATGAAGGAAAATACATCATTATATTGGTACAAAATCAAGGTACATATATGCGTTAAAAGTCCGTCTGTGTCGTCTGCTAGGATTCGGGCACTGCATACATATTATACTTCCACGTGTCTCTTTGATGCTGAATAAAACGACTTCGATTTTATTAGAGCGATACCAAGAAAAAACACTTCTCACGAGTCTTTAAATCTTTGTGTGTGCTGTTCACATAAACGTAAATGAAACGATGGTATATTACTCTAAACGTTTAGCGTTTGTAAAATCACTCTTATACTCTGTGACTTAGTAACGAGTTTGTATCGACTCTTGTAACCATCCGTAAAGTGAAATTGGTTATAACGACCGATTGCGCTTCTACCATTTTGCTCCGAAAATATACTTTACGTTTGTACACAACTAAATGAGAGCTCCGTTCTTAAAAAGATCATGAGAGAGGAACGTCTTTGAATGTCTTTTTTCTTAGGTTGCTCGTGTAGCCAAGTCGTGTGTTGAGGAAAACAACTGTGTAACCACAGAAGAGGCGTGTGTTCTTCATTTAAAAGAGAGGATTATATAAAAAAAATTGTACAACAAAATTCTTACCGATCCAAAGATTGCATTATAATTATATTATATATATATATACATATATATAACTATATATATACATCTTGTTCCATATTCTGTGTAACATTTCTGCAACGCCAAGCGATAGCCTCGTATACATCACTTTTTGGCTGAAAAACAATAAAGTGAAATGAAATTATGACCACAACCGAATTAGTTCTTTTCCATTCGACAGAGAAACCAGTACCTTCTAGGAAAGACTGTTGCATGTGAGTACCGATTAACAATTCTACTTTGACATAGTACACATGATATGTATGTCGAGTACAATCGTAAGAGTCGAAGGCGTTCTCTTAGAGAATGCAAGTTTAAATGCGGAGAGAGTAGAATCGAGATGATTTTGTACGTTCGGATTCAGTTAATAAAAATACAGGAAGAAGGAACGTCATGTGTTAGTTCTTTGACCGAATTTTCTATTGAGTAGAAAAGGATTGAATCTTTTTTAATGGAACTACACGTTTTCAATGTTCTTAACATTAATTTCATATCATATTTCAAGTTGTTCACAGTGACATGCTATATTGTAAGAAGTTTATTAAATTCTAGAAAATTAAGCTGATAACTTGAAGATCATTACGTACATGGACATATTTTCACGAAGTAAATTACATATAACGAGATTAATTAAATGGAAACTTGTTCCTTGAACGAATAAATTTGCTTTAACTTTATCGATATTAATGCTTAGTTATTGCTTAATTATTAATGCTTTAATTTTTGAAACTAGCATCAATGGCTGTGTTTAAATTCTGGAACACGAATGCATAAAATACACAAAGCTACCTGCGCGGACATATATATTTGGGAAGAACAGATTTCTATTTGACATTTACGAACAGATGACTAATCGGTGTATTTATAAAACACATTGCTCCGTATTCTGTCACGAATTCGAAATTAGACCTCGAAGAATGGGGTGGGCAAGGTTTGGAGTAACAGTGGCGAACCTGAATGAATTACAATTATATTTTCTAAAAAAAGGACTTACAAGCGTACGGCGTGTCATATTACTCTATTCTTAAATTATTACAAATATTTTACAATCGTTGCACAACTCGCAGCGTTCAACTTGTTGGGACGGACCAGAGTGAGGATTTCAGAAACACGAAAGCCGACTTCCGACAGTTTCCATGGGTCACGTGAATCGGTATATTTGCATTTCAGGAGTCAGTTGTAGTTTCTCGATATCTTGCAGGGTTGTTATACCCTTATCCTGTAAGAACATTCAACCAAGAAAATTACATAAATATATAAACGAGTATAACAAACTAGCAAAATCAAATAAAAGCACTCTCACATTGTATTCTTTCCATTTATCGTAATTTTGTCTCATGTATCCAACCATTTCTGGCATGTCGATAAATGCTGAAAACAAAAATAATTTGTGTGACTGTGTGGCGGCTAATAATGATAAAGTAGTAGCAAGACTACCAACCATCCCAGGCCTCGATCATGTCGTTGATGATGAAGTCAATGAAACCGATTTGGGATTTCGGTATCGAGCACGTTTGCCTGTCGAACATCGGCATCAGAACAGGTAGTTTCAATTGTTTCTCCTCATCAGTCTGTGGAGAAGATCCAGGATTTTTCAAACTATTATAAGATATGTGCAAAATTTCGGGCCTGAGAGTCTCTTATGTCGTGTACAAACACTATTGATTGGTATCTTGCCGGTATCGTCCAATAGTAACACTTTGTGTTTCTAATGATTCTTTCTGTGAAACTTCTACCAACATATTCGTGACATTTTCCTAACTGAAATGATATTAAACAATTTTGGTTCGTATTTACTTCGAATTAGTGGAATAGGTATGTTCGATGTTCATTTTATAACTAGAAAGATTTCACAAATATGTTAATAATAGTTTCATGGAAGAATGATTAAAAACAAAAAATGTTTGGTCACGCATATTGAGATATTACTTCTGATTGCAAGTTATTCAACCAGTTAACGCACAAGGGAAAAATGTAATAATTTCTTTTAAAAAGGCTAATCAAATTAAGTAAAATGACAATCAAAAGTTTAATATATTTTCTGATATTTGGTTTTGGTTTTCTACGTGAAAGAGTTACGAACATTAAATTTTCGCATCAATAATTATTTATACACGAGGATCGTTGAATGAAAGAAGAGCTTCAGCTGACGAAGGGGCCGATCCAGATTCGACAATCATCCTAAGTAAGTGAATTTTACCTGAGTAAAGTATTCTTCAGCTATTCGCCTGGTCCATTCGATACAACTTTTCATTGGTCTGGTCGGATTCGATACGTCCGCACATTTGACCATCATTCGTTTGACTAGTGCTATATTGTCGGGTTGCAACACAACGGTCATATCAACGGAGTCGACGTAACCCTGTGTTTGAATTAAAAGATTTTACAATAATTGTTTCGGATTTTCCCTACTGCTGAGAGGTGTTGACAGAAACTTTCATCTTGATATCGAAAGTAGGCAGTGCATAGAGAATCAAGAAAATCGCTCAAACTATTCCCAGTTAGTGGAAAAAGTATTTTCTAATACATTTGATTAATTAGATTACTATACTGAAAAGAGCTAGCAATAAAAATATTTAAGATAGCTACTAATAAATACCGGTGGTGAAGTATGGAGTTATGAATTATGTTTACTCGAGTAAACTACCTCCTTCGAGTTGAGAAAATTAATAATCTACATTATTTCAGCTTTAAACACGAGCTGGACGTCTCTCATTACAATTGATTAATAGAAATAATGTGTTGTTGAGGGTGACTGATTAAAATTATTAACGTGGTTACTAAATAAAAAAGCAGTGCCAAATTAAGAATTTGAAACAAATTATCCACTGTAGCTAAACAAATTATTAATGTACTTAGGACGTCAATTTTGAACACATATTAAAATTCCGTTAAATAAACATCGTTCGGTGAAATTGACCAGTAGAAAATTAATAATGATAGTATTAATAAAAAAAGTATACGTATGTTTTTTAAGAGCGAATAGTAGTTGTCCAAAAAGTTATAAAATACAATACAACAGAAAGTTATATAGGTATTGTAAGTCAATTGTAAAAATAGAATGACGTGAAACATTGATAGTAAATTAAATTGTTAAAATGTATTAGTGATTCATACATTTGCTTGGTCTCCAACCTTCAAGCTGCACAAGTTCATAAATCTGGCCAAATGTTCGAAGTGTTTCGTCATTTCTGTTGCCAGAATCATGTCTACCACAGTTTGACGAACATGTTTATACGTATCTCGTTCCAAATTCTAGAACAAACGTACAATTTTACTCTTCCATCTCTATTTTCAAACAATGAACTTATGAATGTAATTCCACCTTGCTGGTTTTACCTTAAAGATATTCACGCTGTCATCCGATAATGTTAACTTGAACGTCAGGGCAGCATGGTGAGACTCCAGCACAGATATATCGTTGTAAAGGATTGCCAATTTGTCGTCAGCGTTGCAGAGGAACTGGCTGAAATGAGTTTAAGTTTAAAGGAACTGCAGAAATCGTTATTAAGGTCTTTACTGAAAATCAATTTATCAACGAATAAAGTAAAGGGTCTCTTTTCCTAGGTAAAATATATCCTCAAAATTTCTTCTTATATTTCATTAAAGCAAGAAATGCCAACGAATAGAGCAAGAATTTTATTTTGAACGTGTTAAGTTTGCTTATAGAAATATTAGCTTCTTTGATTATAAAATATGAAATAAATGAAATCGAAAGAAATAATTATACTTGTTTTTATGGAACAAATATTTTAGAATCGGTACACTAAAAGTTCCAGAGGAATAAATTACTTTTGAAGGTTTGCTGCAATGATCGACAGCATTTATAATATTGATGGATAAAATATTTGCCACTGGAATAGATAAGTTTTTATTTTTATTCTTTCAAACTGAAATTGTTACTTCGAAGAATTTTTTTTTATTACCATCAAAACTTAAAACATAAGAATATGTTTCAAAAATGTTTTACGGTCCATATTTTAACTCGAATCTATTAAAGAGTTTCATAATTGTATCGATCCTGGTATGAGCAGATGTTAAAGGAAATTGAGCTTCGGTTTACCTCGATTTTCCCGGATGGTCCACATCATGGGCAGCAGACGCAATTAGGGCCGAGACCTCGTCCAAAGGTTCCAGGACCTGTTTTAGCCTCTCAGATTGCATGAATCTAGCGGTAGCTTGAAGGACGTCCGCAGCATGAGTCGAATTGTGATAACAGTTTTGTGATCTGTAATTCATTTCGAGGACAGCCAACCAGTTCTGTATAATTTTTTCGTCGCAATTCAATCTTGCTGGTACTTGGTATAGATTCATGATAGTCATTCCTAGGAAAAGCAGCGGCCTGAAACCAAGAAATCAGATCGGTAGAAAAAGAGCTCTGCAAGAATTCTGTTCAAACATCTGTTTGGGCAAAGACTGTGTGATTAAATTTTCCTTTCTTGGTTTGGTAAAATTCATTTTAACCCTTCGATGACAGGGCTTGGATTGGTTTTGGCCTATTCTCACGTTCCATCAAAATTCTAATTGTTTGATGCATATTGAAGATGCACATTGACTTTTTGAAATAGATTTAAAAATATGTAATGAATGTTGGATTTAAATGAATCTAGGCATGTCTGTTATGAAATAGTGAGAAATATTCGCCTTTAAATTATTTAAAATAAAAGATAAAATAGATTAAAAATAAAATAGATTAAAATAAAATAGATTATTTAAAATATAGATTATTTAAAATCTTTTGTATTCAACATATTTGCAGAAATTCTTATTTTAAGACTATAAATTAATATACTAGCGAGCAAAGAATGGACATTTAGAGAAATTTTCTAATATTTTTAGACGAATATTAATTTCCATTAAATAAATTAAATCTTGTAATTTTCGCAATGCAACACGTGCCAGTCACTTTTGGTGCTAGGCAGGTTTAATTTCATAGACGGAAACTAAGTCATCTGCGAAACTAAGTAATGTAAGTTTTCAGTTGTACATATTACTTCGGTGAAATGCATACCTCCTCTCTGTCAAAACCTCGAGCTTGAATATATCGAAATTCCATTCCAAACACCTGTCGAGTATTTCTGCGATTTCTTGAGGCCCCCTGAACCCTTTGATTTGCATTCGTGAACCGCTCGGCACTGTCGTTATAGTTCGTATAGTAGAAAGTCGGGTCGATTCGGCCGAAGATCTTCTGGATTCCCATGGTCGCCTTGGCGACTATAAAAATGCATTTATAAAATTTTTTTATTCACAAATCGCTTGATAATTAATTTGGGACTTTAGGAATCTATGTATGCTTACCGCAAGCAGGGCTCCCACAAGATCTGTCGCTACGGGATCACTATAAGGTCTATCCTCTTTAAAATGCGGGACATACAACTCGGAGACTTTCAGCATTTCTATTGCCTGGTAAATTAGTAAATATGTTCATATATTTATTTCCTGCAAACAGTCTACATTATTTGGTAATATTGCACTTAAGAGAACGAGATGAACATCCCCCTTCTTTTCGGAACCTAAGCGTAGCGTTTTAGCGAATTATTTTTGATGAATACTTTCAAATAATTAATTTTGTACTATTAGTATTTTGTTTAAAAATTGCGATTCTGCAACAGTAATGAGAATAAAACAATACCTTATCGATTTGCGCTGCTGTCTCAGGATTCGTCGATTCTGTAATGGCATTTGAGAGAAGAATGATGACCTTTGTGATAGGTGCTTCCAATTGCATTGCATGTAGTCTCTGCAAACTGGATCGCCTACGTTCTGAAATTAAATCGAATGCTATAATCCAGTTGCTTCTAGGAATTTGGAAAAATTAGTTACGTGTGTATAAAAATTGCATTGGCAGCGTTGTGATTAATGCTCCAGTTTTCTATTTACTGATTGGATAGCTTTATAACCGTCATAGACACCTTTAAAAAACTGTATAAGTACATATATCTTTGTGATAGCCTAGTTTCTGACGCGATTGTGCATTGATACTTAAGATTGGGTATTCGGTGCACTAAAAGCGACTATTTCATAAAAATACCAAACATGTATCTATCAAAATTTTTAAGCATTTTTTTAATAGTATATATCTAAATAAATCAATGTTTTAAATAATTCCTTATGAATGCAATTTTGAAGTCTCAATAATCGTAAATTTAAAATATTAGAACCTGTCATTTTGACAAGATACCGAAAAATGTTTGGATTGAAAGAGAGCATAATATGAAAATTATGAAATTGAAATACTGCGAAGTTCGAGTTGTTTGAAAATATGTTTGATAAAACAAAAACGTTTTGGGGATTATTAAACCTTTCCTTGAATCATTGTCTACTTTTCTCATTCTGTACATTATGAAAATACAAACATTAATTATTATATTAAGGCTAATCGAATGCTGAGAACTTTATTCTTATATGGTTCTGTGTTACGTGCTGAACGGTCAAACACTGTCCTCTCACCAGAAAGCATCCTCGCTTTCTCACCCCGTGACCAGACCCTTTAGGACAAAGCCCAATTCTTTTGCCATAGTTAATGAGGTTAATTTCGTAGTTCGCGATTGAAAATTTTATTGTTGTTAAAAAATCTATTTAAAAATCCTTAGCTATGAATCACAGGCTATAAAGAATTCTGAAATAATCGCCGGAAAATAATGTGTTCACAGACGTCGGCGCTAACAAATATTATAATTGCATTTGCTGCTAGCGTACGCAGAAATATTTTCTGCATTAAAAATATGAATAATGATAATAATAGACAATTAATTAGTTGGATCGAAGATCGTTTGTCAGGGGTAGTCTATGCTGTACCATTCTTCTATAATTAGAATTACTTAATAAATAAAAGAATGAACATCTAAAAAGCAATTCACTGTTTTACAAAAAACTTCAGAATCAAATTAACTTGAACTCACCATCCACGATAGAGGATCTAACATCGGAAGGTCTCCTCGGCGTTGTACTTGGGACCCCTACTTTTGGGTACACTGGCTGCGTTGGACTTTGTGGATCAATGTTCTCTGATAAATATGTCGTGTCGTATATGTATATGTAATGAGTCGGTTTTCTGGAAAAATATGTGTTGTTAAAAATTTGAGAAAATTAATGATCGACAGACTCTATAAAAATTAATTATCGTTAAAAATTGAATCGACTCACTTTAACGTTGTGCAAAAAGGTATTACCCTGCAGTTGATAGTGATCATTTGGTTGTTCTTTCGTCTGCAATTCATGTTCCCTTCAAACTCGCGGCCTTTGCTGATCTGCTGTTCCATGACCACAAAGTTCTCGTAATGCACTAACTCCCCGATATTTTTCCCCAACATTTCACTCGTTTTATACCCTAGTAACTTTTCGCTGATTTTATTAACAAACTGCAAGAAACAGAAAATAGACTTGGTATATTTAATGTATTTGAAAGGTTAATATCAGTTCCACTCAGTTGTATGATTGCGATTGTTAATAGTCAATTTTATTACTCGGCGCGTCAGAATTTATGATTCAGTTATAGATGAATTTCGTGTAAAAAATTTTGAATTCAGACACTGTCGAGAGTAGTTCATATTTGGAACGTGGCTAGCATTATTGCTAGACCGCAGAGTTTATATATTTATGACAAAAATGGATAAGTGTATACTTCGAAACAGTATCGATACACTATTTTTAACGTATATATAAAAGTGATTAATGAGGAAACTAAATTGTTACGTGGCTTTGTAAAAAATTTTATTTTGCATAAAGACACTATAGTTTGCAACGAATATTTAAATCACTGAGAATGCTGATAAGATCATTGATTAACTAGATTGAATTTAATGAAATGAATAAATACTACAAAAAAAAACAACTAGAACAAAAATGATTATGTAATTCTATTTGAATATTCTAAGTGAAAATTGATTAAGAAGTAGTTAAGGGGGGCACGTGCGATTGTTAAAACAAGTATGCTGGCATCGTAATCAAAAAAATTCTTGGAAGGTGTACTCAATTTCATAACAGTCGAGATCACGTATCCTTATACTAATTGAGATTGAGCACTCGACACTTAACCTACCATAAGTATTATAGGATTTACAATAATTGTGCTGTACCAAACGAAAAAACAAAAAATTTCTTTTACATTGCAATCTTAAATGAAACTATTAGATGATGTTATTGAGGGTGACTTGTAAGTTCACAATGAAAAATGCTGTTGCTATTGAAGGTTCCAGTAAAAAGTGTTTAGCCATGAACCATAGGTTTTTCAAAATTATGCAATAATTGTCAATCGGTAATGTGTCAATACTTAAAGCTTAAAACACTTATAGCTTTTTACAATTACTCACGTTACCTGTACAATGTGTTTATCACTGGTCACATGTACCATGTCACGACATCTGTCAAGTGCTAGATACAGTGCGTTGGCAGCTGCGAGTTGAGTCCTTGGAAGCAACGCGCTCGTATAAATCCCCACTAATTCGTTTATTAATATTCCCTCATGGGAACATTCCATCAATGCCTAAAATGTGAAAAAAAATTGTTCGTAATTTAGAAAACTTAAGAAATATCTTGGACTACAAAAAATCACCTATGCGGCCATCAGCGAATAAAGAAATATTAAAAATTAAGAAAATGAGAAATATCCAAAGAAAAACACAACCGATAGTAAAACAATGGCATTGTTTAACTCACCCTGTTAAAGCCTGTGTCAAGTAAGTCCAGTGCCACGACTTTATCTCTCTCATTATTCATGAAGTACCTGTTAAAGTCGACAGGAACAAATACATAGTCCAGTCAATGAATGCTTACAAAGAGGGTGTAGAGGGAAATGGAAGGAACATTGTGTTACTTCAATCCCTCTATAAATTCTCGTTGATTGGACTAATGCCAAACAATACGAATCATTTAATACGCAAACAACGAGATGAATTTCAACAAGCAAATTAACTTACGATTTCTTTACTAGAGCTATAAGCACGGAGTTGTGGTAAACGGGACTAGACCTAATTGCCCTGCAATCAAAATGGGGAATTTGTCTCACAATCTGTGTTGTTAACATTGGAATTGGATAAATATGTATCTATTGTAATATGAAACACCTGATTTCAAAAAAATTCTGTTTTTACAATAATTATTCGGAAGACATTTAGAAAAAGAGTTTGATCGTCTTCAACAACTCCTTTCTAATAACAGTGTTCTACATAAAATAGGGAGAGAATTTGATGGACATAAAAATTTAGAAGTTTCACTTTTTAAAAGATAATATAAATATATAATTGCATATGGAAATAAAATGTGATAATGAATGTGTGCGTAATTTAGCATTTTACTCCAACTTTTTTCCAATCTCGATTGGAACGGGATGATAAAATTTGTTGGAGTTATCAGGTGCTTCTATGAATGCATGAAAAATAGATTGTAAAGTTCAGAAAATGATTTTCGGCCATACCTACAAATTGAATCAGCCTCTGCGGCGCGATGCCCCCGATGATCGACGATTATTAGCTCATGACCCCGGCTTTGGAAAAACTCCACTGCTTTTTCCCTATCTTTCGCTACCGACACGCTCCACCCCAATCGCCTCGAAGTAGTAGCAAGTATATCCATTTGTTGATCATCTTTGGGGAAGACCAACAATATCTGACGTTCGAGGGGTTCGATTCGAAAGAAATAATAAATGCCACGATAAATCGACGTTTGCCAACAGAATTATCTATCGGCTTTGTTCGACTGCTAGTCGATAGATCATGGAGAACGAGGTTTACTTACTTTTATGAGACTAGGAACACTGTTCGTTAACGGATAAGCGTCGATATCCTGTGGCCCTTTCTGTAAAACAAAACAATTTAACAAAAATCTTTCGACGTATAATACTTCAAATTGCCACAAAACTTTAGGAAATCTTTCGAATGAAAAACTAATTTTGTGGTATTCAGAGAATTTATAACTTTTCTATTGCAATACTTTTTTCGTCATATTTTGTAATTGGATACATTGTATTTAATAATTAATAACTATTGCTGAAATAAATACTGAAATGCAACTGTATTGTTGCTGAGAATGTAAATATGTATACATAAATTCACACCTGCTAGGTAGTAAATGGGTAATAAAAGGAGAACATTAAATAAAATGTTGCCACATCATTAAATAGGAACATTGTTGATTTACTGTGTCCAGTAAACAAAATCACATCTTAAATGTACAAGATCATTCTATAATACGGATTCGTCTAAATTGAATTAAAGTACTAAGATATTTCAATAATAGATAATTAATAAATGATTAAATATTCAAAGAAATTGAAACATTTACAGTAATCACTCTATTCTTCAATAATTGTTTGTAGAAGGGTGAAAGCGATAAATGTTTTTCGAAATTCAATTCTACCCGTTTCGAAGCGATCGTGAGAAGGACCTACTAATTCTGAATGTTCACTTTTCGGTGTGTCCCTTGTGTTCGGTTTATAAAATTTCGCTCGTCGCCGCGCACGCGGAGAGGCCTTCACACTTTTATTCTTCTCATATTGTTGTCCCGAGTTTTGCATTCGTATTAACTACGGTGCTCGACTTGAAAAACAGCGCGCTTGTCGGTATAACCTGTTCATGTTAAAGTTACGTCAAAGAGACAAACGAATCAGATGATGGCTAACTGATCCACTAAGATGTGAAGTTTACCAGAGAACAGAAACTGCGACCACCATCTCGAATATATTCATTAGTATTTTCCATTAACCAAGTTCAGAACGAACTTCAAATTGTTTAATTCATTTTTCAAAGTACTATTAAAGTGACGTTGTTTCACTGCTTTTCGAACTATTTCTTCTGAGCGCACGAAACGTTCCAAGTACGAAGCATTGTTCAAACAATAATTATATGATCTTGAATCATCGTCGTTGTTGGTTACGAACTCGACTCGAACGCGGGACATGCGTGTGCAATGATGATAAATTAACTTCACAGATGTGTATATCCTCGCCGGTACTTTCAATTTCGATTTTCTATCAGGAGACAGAAGTCAATTTTCAAACTGTAAACACTGTAATTCTGAATTTGAAATAAAATTTTGATTTTTCATGTATGCATAGTTCATTTTCACCTGTGCTAAAGAGGATTGTTGTTTCAGTAACTGTTCTTTGGCCATTAATTCAAATCCAGATTTTTGCCGTCGTTTTGGTCATTTTTTGGAGGTAGATGTATACTGATTGTACAGATTGAAACGAAGAAGACTTAAAATCACCGGACGCACAGGGCACTGTATGAAGAAGAGTGACTATAAGAGTAACTATTACAATACATTACTCGGCATTCAGCCTTCTAATGTTAGAATAAACTAATTCTAGATATAATGAACTATCGAGTTACAATATTGCTTCTAAATTTAAAAAACTATGTTTTAAAATTTTATTCCTATGAAAATGAATTTAGTAAAGTCTACTTTTTATTTGTAAAATATGAATGATTAAAAGAAGGTAGAACAGTATCACAAAAACAATTTCGTAAAATGAGAATTTTTCGCTATTTTAAACTGACGTTTTTAATTACTAGTTGAAATGTTCTTTAAAACTATAATTCCAGTTTTTAATATCAATTTTCATAATGTTTGAATAACTACTAATAAATATTTGTTTTATTTATATTAGAAGAGAAAAACTACATAAACTTCATATCGTGAAGAGAAGGGTTTCTTAAAAGCATTAGCAGAAGAATTTCCTAAAAGCCACACTTTTCAAAAAACATTTTTACGAATATAAATTACTGTTTTGTAGCGGTACATCCAACTTTTTTGAACATTAAAAGATGAAATTCATTTTCCTAAAGAAACGATCACTATTTGCGATTCATGTTTTATCTGTAATTATAAGAAATTTTGTAATTATAAAAAAAGGTGGCTACTAAATAATAACTTAGTCTAAAAGATCTGCATAACGAAATCGACAACGAGCATTGTGCTGATGTTGTCGATTCCTCAAGCTGCAACTTTCTATCCATATATTATAAACAGGGCTTGATACGGTTCCAAAAATAACTATTTAAAATTGTTATAAATATAAAAGTCCTGATTGAAACAGCTATGATGAATCTGTTAAAATACTTTATCTATCAGGAGTCTACTAATACGGTTTTCACTAATTGTGTTGTAGCAAAAGAAAGATAATGATCACGAACGAAATTATTAGATTACACTATTGGGAGTGACTCGTTCACGTTTACAATTACTATCTATATTGAAAGATCTATTAACAAATCTTCTGGATAACAGACTCTCAAAAATTCACCTTTATCAAAAGGAAGTTTGAAGATCACTTTTCACATGCTACAAATTCCAAACGAAATTATTATTATTGTTATAGAAAAATCCATTCCAAAAATTTCATTTTTGAAAACGTTTATGAGTCTATCTTTTACAGATCAACATTTGTATTCTTATTGGACGAATTATTTGAATTGGATACTAGATAATTGGAATTTAGACCTAATTTAGATCAAATCTCGTCATCCGAAGATTAAAAAATTATTAACCATACATATTAAAAAATTATAAAACAATCACCAGCAGATTATACATATACTACTGTGCAAATGAAAGAAACACTCAGTATAATTATAAGATATAATGACAAACAATATCGTTATGTAGAAATTGTATCGTACAGTGATTGATTTATTCCATTTAAAGTACTAGATATTCCGCAATAACACATATTCTCAGAATCATTCAATTAAACAGCGGAATTCTTTTTCAAAACATACTGTATCCTTCTTTGATATTTTACGCTTTTCTATAATGTATAGTCGGGTGCTTCTTTCTTTTGCGGTAGTGTATATTGAATCACCACCCGCACGTTATGATTAGAACGGAAACCAGATAAATGACTTTTCTTTGCTTTATCAATTTGATCACCAATCGCATCACATACCCGTGAAGCTAACGAAACCGAGGCAGGTGGCCCTTTCATGTGTGTTCTGCTTTTACTGGCACGCCATTTTTTGCGAACAGAGCCGCACATTAGATTGACAATCCAGTCGTACCAGGTTCTTGACCAGGAAATCTTGTCACTCGTGAATTCGGTGTCATGACAAACGAAAATTCGCACTTGAGTCGACTGCCTTTTACCCTGCATCCTTAATGATTAATCTGTCCTGTGTATAGCATCAAAGATCTCCCAGCTAGAGCGATCGATCGCGAACGTGTCGACGAATCGATTCACTCGTTCGATATGCAGTAGAGCATAATTTGTTCTGTCAAAACTGGTCACCCAGGTTAATTCGCAGTTGATCCTTGCCACCGAGATTAATTTCTGTCAATTATCCCGTGCCTCCGAGGTAAACTTTCTGAACTGTGGCTAAATTTGTAGTCAAGATGAATTGAGTGGTAATTTACATAATAGAATCAAAGTTATTTGTTCTAACTTGTATGGTCAATTGTGCTACAAATTCGCGGAACGCAACCGGCAGAAACGTGTTTCAGAATATCCAACGCGATACTGCTCGGTTGTCGTCACGCAGCGATGTTATCCTTTCACTATTATAAAATCTCGATAACGAAGCTTCTCTGTGGAACTTAACTCGTCGACGTATAGTTATTGATATTGGCAGTTCTATAAACAGTCGATAAAACGTCACGTAAATTGATTATAAATATACGTTATCAGTATTTTTATGGGAGATAGATACTGTGATCTCACTTTCGTGAAGAACAAATAGAAGATACTTGCAGCAATGCAATTACAAACTATGGAAACGAGAGAAGTACTACTGTACTAAGGGACTTTTTAGAAAAGATCATTCCCTATTTTCGTTGGTCCTAAAGTGTCAGAAAAATCCAACAGGCCACAGAAAATGATTTACAATAATTTACATTTAATATATATTAGTTGTATAATAAAATTTGTTTTTTTTTCAATTCTTCAAAATTTTTTAACAAATCTATTGTGGCTGTTATCATATTTCATAATTAGTTTACTTTATTAAATGTAGACTGAAAGTATTATGTATTTAGAAAATGGTTCGAGATCCTAAAATTCGCACAAATTATATTCGGGCTGTTTGTGCAATTTCAAAATGTAATTAGCAAATTGTGACGGAAGAAATAGTAAAGATTGGATTGTGTTTTTTTTAATCTTTTCTTGAAATTCTGTTCTGAACCTTATAAAATCGAGAGTACCATGAATGGTATCGTAATTTTCTGATAAAATCTGTTCTGATAAAATGACTTCAACGTAAATCTTCATGGAATCAACTGAGAATACCGAGTCTCTAACAATGAATCAACTAATGCTATATACTGGATCTCTTACAAAACTAAACCGGTTGAAAAGCTTAAAACATAGCTCATATCCGTGTCACAACGTAATCGACAGACAATGAGATAATATTCTAAAAATAAAAATGTTTGAAATTCTATTTTTAACAGAATGATTTTTAAATGAAGCGTTATAGACGCAGAAAATATACGAAGGTTCTATTGTGTCATCTCTGCGTTCCGTATCAAGATAGCTGAAACAAATCGTACATAGTACATACTAACTTCCTTGCAAAGATAAACAGGTTCAGAAGAATAAATATTTCCTGCCATTAAAAAATAATTCAGTATCTATTTTTATGTCTTAGCAGGAATGAAAAAGACAGATTTTTGGAATGTTAAAACACCAAATTAATTCATTGATAAATTATATTTTAGAATGTCTAGGCCAATGGAGATTGTTCCTGAACATTGATCCCATTCAAAATTATAATTAGATGCTTAAAAATTATTTAACGAGGAAGTACATTTTTCTTTAACTTCTGTTTCTTTGAGCTGTCATAATAACTTTTCCACGGTCTAACGAGGATCGGCAAGATTCTTTCAGAAAGTTGTGACTCTAAAAATTGTTTCAATTTAATATAATAATTAATTGGTGCATCAGAACTTTCGTCATAGTAAGTTTCATTTTTCAAAGCGTTTATCAAAATATATAGTAACTTTAATCACTCCTCCGGCTTTTCTAACTGCGACCCGGTCTTGTCTATAGACCGTCTATAGACAGCAGTTTATATCCTGTCTATAGACGGTATCGAGAATGGCAGTAAGAAAAGCACGGTCGACAATACGTCTGAAAACAAGCGAATGAATGATCATGAATAACTCTGTATGATATTCGACACTACCATACTTCACTATAATCTTTCGTCGCTTCTCCTTATTGGAAACTTCAATCAAAACATTCGATCAATTTTTCACGAGGCTTTGCCATGATCTAGGGAATGGCGCACGTGTTTTCTATTAGTCCAGAAAGGGTTAATTGCGGGTTTGAACTTCGTGAGAAAGAGAGTGATGCCTCGTGTATGCACATGGTCTATCTTTTATTTATTCTTCTACTAATCGATAGGAGCGTCTGCTTAACCTTTAAAGTTCTTCTTTAAATCGAAATTTTCAATATAGTTTCAAGAAAAAATTAGTCTCTAATTAAAATCTTTAAGTCTTTTCAATAAGTAAAATATATCAGAAAAGTGTGAATCACATTATTACAAGTTACATCATAGATGGCGTGATTGGGGAAACGGGAAGAAAATAAAAGAATTAAGAGGCAAGATAAAAACGTGTTAAAGGAGCAATAACTAAGGGATCCAAGAGAAGCGTTTAATAAATGACACGAAGACACGATACAAAGAAAAAGAAGACAATACATATATGGAAAACAATTGTGAATGAAATGTAAATTAAAGTTTTGATAGAAAATGTTGTCAGTAATAATAGGACAGCGGATTTTTTTCATTTATGACAAAAATTTTGAGAATACTGTTATAATGTTTTCAACCTCTTAAACATATTGAGAAGGCAAATTAATTTTCATTTCACTTCAGTTTGTTGTAATTTCGGTAAAAAAATTTATTTTGCATAAAGATTCGCAGCCCAGTAATACTATATCGTGTACGATATAATGTAGTTTTAACACATCTTGAAACGTGTAAATTATGGACGTGTAAATTATGAACGTGTGAAGTTGGCTACTTTTAAATATGAAAGTTACAAGAAACATTTACTTTTGAATCCAAAATCGTAATAAAAAATTTAAATGGGATCAACATGAATCAATATTAAGTATAACGTAAGAGTTGGAGAAATAAAATTACGAAAGACATTTGTTGTTGATAATATTATAGATCTTGCAAATAATAGTAGATTGTGTTATATATTTTCCTGAAATTTCTTTAGACGTTTAAACGCAAAAGTATAAAATTGATTTCCTCTTGTTCCGTCTTAAAAAGTGCAAAGTGAAACGCTGTTTCCAGGGTGTTATCTTTGATTGCAGCTAGCAGGAATCGAGATAACGATATGAACACAATATTTTCAAATTGTTTATCTTGAAAACGTTGCACCTACTACTGCTATTAGATTAGATTAAATTTATTGTCATGTCACATTATTCGATGGTTATGAGATTTTGAAAGTACGTTTTTATGTTCGCAGAAAAAACCTTTCATGTAATTCGGTTATTCCTAATTAATTATTATGTCGTACAGAAATGGAACTTCAGATATCTCAATAGTTGTAACAGCTGTTCACTTTGAATGTAACAGCTTTTCACTTTTTTATTCTGATTGCACGCAGAGTGAACTGGTTTTTCAAAAAAAATTTAAATTTTATATTTCATTGTCAACAGTTTCGAAGTAGTCCTCATTCCCCATTCAAAATCCATCAATGTGCACTTTCAACTTGTTTTCACATACTCTTTATCGAAAGAAAGAACCCGGTAAATAGGTCACCTTTTATTTTGGCTCTGTTAATGCAGACCTTCTTTCAGAAGGATGATAATGACTATTTACTGAATTGCCGTATCCGTGGCCCGAAAAGAGACGAAGAGAAAGGAACATACTAGGTGTCCCACAGTTATCCATTTTAACTTTACCTATACGTTTCATAACACACAAGCTATTGAATAAAAAAGTAATAACTTTATATATTTAGGGAAAGTGGATTAATACAATTTAAACCAAAAGAAAGATGATACGAATTTCACAATATTAATACATATATTATTCCCCACTTAAGTACTTTATTAAAGAAGTACAGTTAATTAAGTACAATTATCAAAGAAATCAAGAAATTTCTATTCGGTCGTTTTCAATCGTTTCATTGAAAATTTTCAGTGATTTAGAGAATAAGTAGAAAGTATTGTAATAGCAATAGTATTAAACATTTGCATACCGCTATCGTATAATCCAAGTCATCGTCCACACCGGAAGTTTCCTCAAATGGTGACTTTTCTTCCAAGCTATCATACTCCGTTTTCCCTGGAACAGCAAAAGAAAAGGAAATTAAATTTTTTCAATTTCTTGAGGATCAATAGTAAGCGTGATTAAGTAACTGTAGAAGATAACTTTACGCAATCGATGTTCTTCAAAGAAACAAAGTCATCATTCCATTGAGAAGCTTGATCAATCTCATAGATTTTCATTATAGAAGCAATTAATCCACATCTTGACAATAATTAAAGACAGGGTTGTTAAGAACCAAATAGCCTAGAGCTTAGATCGTTATCAAGAAATATGGGTCAATGGATCAAGCCTTACCGAACTGTCAATTAAAACTTGTTTACAGGATTCATTGCTATGGCACTTAACTTTTAATCTTGAATGAGGTCTATTTCTTCTTATACGGCTAATGACTTTCGTTAATGAATTATCAAGTTAAATCGATCAATGTACTCAAATGGATGATTCTGTTGAGGAAAACATACAGGGTGTTCCAAGAATGCTGTACTTCCTTGAAAGAGGTAATTTCGGAGCTAATTTCTTTCTAATAATAATTCAACAAAAACTCAGCCAATTCGTATTCTGATTGGACCGTGTTTTTCGTAAATAAATCACTCCTTTCAAAGAAATACATCATTCTTGAGACACCCTGTACATTTATCGTCTGCATGAGTTTCCTAAAATTAAATCACTATTCGACTCGCAGAATGATATAACAAGTTAATTTGGTCAGAGGATTTAATTGAGATATTTGTGAAAATGATCCCATATTTCGTTAAATAAAGTTACAAATTAATTGGTTGGCGGAGAGTTACGAGCAAATGCACTTTACGAAACGAATTAAAAGAATTTCACTGCAAAATGGAATGCTACCATTACGACTCATTCTGATGGGCGTTATAATTCATTAACTACATTATTTACTTGATCACGAACAGCTAATGGTACGAATTTGGATTGTCATAAAAACAATTTACTGATTCTTAAAAAACATCGATTTAAACCAAGCAAAATGCTTCCATTTGGATTGTTTTAATAAATCCAATTTAACAGCAGAAAAAGATTATTAATTCCCAAAAGATTTGGTACGCAGAACATATTCCTACCTTTTACGGCAGTGTTCATCGTTCGATTTGAATGTAAAGATAATTGATCGAAAGTAGGGCACCTTAATTGGACATTCCGCTCACTGTAGGGACAACACAGCAAAATACCTTTCAAAGATCTACCTGCCTTTTCGAACAACCTTTCGTATTTACGATCGAATATATGGACCCCTTGCTTTTCCAGTTTCAAAGTTACATATCAACACATAATGAAGCTATCGAGGAGTTCATGATTATATTGTAAAAAGATCTTTATGCCGATATAAAAACGATCAAGAGTTGGCATTGCCGAGGAGATCCTTAGCATTTTACGACCGACGAAATGTCCAAGGTGTAACAAGATGACTTTTCGAAGTGGAACGGAAGTGAGTCAGAAGAATTAAATTTAGTTAAACGAGCAACCCTTCTACCTACCGTTGCTGAAGAGCATGTCCTGTACAGCCTCTTCATCTTCGCTGGGAAAGAAATACTTGTTCGGAGGGGATGCCATATAGAAACTCGGGAATGATATCTTCAAAACAGCAATGAACTCCGATTTCTTGTTAAACGTTTCCTCATATCGCTCCGATTATACGAGAAGTAGTTTTCAATAGGCGAACAAAACATTGGGGCCGCTACTCACAGATCGTATTGAGGCAACAGTAAACTAACAACAATATGAACTCACTTTGTAACAAAATCAATTAGCCTCGACACGTTACATTCTTTTCGAAGGACAAATTAAATAATTTGATGTTAAAACACAAGTTGTGGAATTTATTAAATTTTTCTTTCATTCACAATACGATATAGTTGACGATAGCTCCAAGTTATATACGTGTCGAGAAATTAGTTCCTTCTGTGGTATTGGGAATTTTCACAATGCTCATTGAAGATGTTAGTGTACACAAAACTGTAGCCGATGCACTTGGAAGAATATTTTGGGCGATCACCGTTCGAGCAAGACCCGCGTATTGTTTCATGAAACACGTATTCTCTTCGGGAATAACAAAGTTAGGTATACACTTATCGACGTTAAATATTAAAATCATGAGCACGAAAGTATACCGATACTTGGAGCACGCACAGCGCACGATGCGTTGCGAGAGGCTGAAAGGCAGCAACTGGACTGGGGAACCAAATTGTGCAAGTTAAAATTCTACTCGCGAGCGAGTGGCCCCAAAGGTACAATGAGTCTCACTCTCCGAAAGAGAACAACTTTTTCCAACGTGGATCGTACGTTCTAACTTTCTCACAGAAGTTCGAAAAATTCAGTTTCTAAAAGACGTGAAAAAAAAATTTTGTAAAAATGTCAGTTAGTGGAAAATGGTCCGAAGAATGTGGGCCTGTATTAAAAATTTAGATAATGCGTCTTAGAGACACGCGTCGTGTCTATACATTATGAAAATTTCATCGAAATTGGTGAACGTGGCTTGCACATTTTAATCCATAAACGTTGCACTTGCGATAAAAACGTATTACGTAGCAAAGTAACTTGTCCATTTGTAACGAATGAAAAATATCATTAACTTATGAGCATAGGAATTAGGTAAGATAACACGAGTCACACATAACAAGATTTTATTCGTTGTCATGTTTTAATAACAAATACAAACATTTACGCAATGAATGACCTCACATCACTTTAAAAATTTGGTTAAACGCCTGATCAATTGTCAAATCGTGTAAAGTAATTTTGGAGTATTGAGAACTGTAAACCAAAATATTTCTTTATTAACATTTGATCGTGTAAAATGAGAGTGAATTTTTTTCTAATTCGCGTTCAATAGAAATTGAAAGTGAAGCAATAATTCCAATTTAATTAAAAAAAACCTCTCGATTATTATTGCAACATTTTAATACACGCAATATACAATGGAAGTTAATATAAAATGTATGAATACTCAAAAAAGGATTTTTGAAATGTTCGACTGTAATAGATTTAACACGCGCCAGAATATAAAATGAAACGATGCGTTTATATAGTTCATGAGGACAGTGAACCGGTTAAATCCAATTAAGTTGAACGAATAGTTCCGATTATTGTGGGAAATTGCTATCACCATTTTAGAGACTGATATAATAGATTCATCCAAACACAAACGGTATTGAAAGATGTGTCGATACTCACAACAATGGAAAAGGTCCACCATGATCGACGACTTTCAGGTGGAACAATCTCTTCTTCTTAATATCAAATCTCTTACTCCTAATAATTCTATATTAATATAATAGCATTCATATTAATATAAAATATTTGGAAGACTTTTAGACATGTCGAACTGTATACTGTTATTGTAGGAGGTTTAACAAAATCAAGAACAAAACAGATCATTTCGTCATCTAAATAGTTAATGAGGAGTGCGAAGCAATAGTTTCAATTCAGTTGAACGATTCTAGCTTTCCGATTGATTTCGGAGATTTGTGATTAGATAGACTGTTGTGGTAAAATTAACGACTACTGAAGATATTCATATCGTGACGAAAAAATTGAAACTTCGAAATATTACATTAATCTAAAATGCTCGGTAGACAGTTTCTAAAAATATTGAAATGTATACAGTAAAATATATTTGTTATTTAAGGTGGTGATGTTAACCAGTTGTTACTCGTAATATCTTCCCAATTTGGTTAATGACTCTGAAATGAAGAAGACTTTATTCATGTTAGAATTTGTGAACAATGGGTGCAACATTGGTGTGTTAGATGATATCAATTTCTCTTGTTACTGCTAAACAACATGAAAAAACATATTAAGTGTAGACTTTCTGCCGTATACGTGAGACTATGTTGAAGTGAATTGCTGAACTATTAAATTGATTTCGTAGTATATGAGTGTAAACGCAGACAGAACATTGTGAAAGTGAAAAGCTTGAAAGATACTGAGTGTTCTGAGTTTTCTGTTGTGACTGTCAAACCTACCGTGATGGACGACTGAGTTGGTACGACATAGTGATCCTTTCAACAACATTTCTCCCGTGTTGGTAAATATCGTATAATGTTAAGAATTAAAAAACGCTAAATTACTTGATTCCATTCAAGTAGAATATTATAATATAATTTAATATATAAAAAATTAAAATCAAGCTTATTATTTTGAAATTTAAATCTCATAAGAACTTTTCTTAAGCATTGCTAATCAAACAGACAAAATTACTTTTTATAAAAGTGCATTTGCATAATCGATAAGGCTTGTTGGTCAAATTGTAGCAATCGTTAAGGTGACACAAATTAATGATAGGACTAATTAAATGTTAGCTATAAATCTCTTCGAAGGTGACCACCATTTTAATGCACCTGTAATTCTACCTTGGACATTGAGAATCGACACCATTTGAATCTCGATTGAGCCTCGTTTATATAAACTAATCAAACCCCAATTAAAAGTTAAGCAGTTAAAACTTTGTGTATTAACAATATAAAATCTTTGACAAATCAATTTATGAATCAGTTAGGAAGTAATATAAATATATTCTTCAAATCAACAACTAGGATAGGCGTTCTCAGAATTAATCAATGATAATCAGAATTAATAAAAAATAAATGAAATACAGCGAGACATATCTGTGTATGTAATCTGGTTAAATGAATGTGTAATGCAAATATGACTGAGGGTTGAAATCATGTCTGAGAAAGTTTATATTTATCTAAAGACCATGGTGTTAAAGAAAGAGGAAGAATGTATGTATGCGATTTTGGTGTCAATGTTCTCTTAAAGTAAAAAAAAAGAGAAATCAATTACTGTAACGTCTCCCTTCCTATTTACAAAATTATTAGACAAACAAATTGTAATCATTCTAACGGCGAGAAACATCATACCTCAAAAGATTATAAAATAGAAATAAAATAATACAAAAAATTTGAAGAGGGCATTTTAGACGATAAAAAATAAAAGAAGTATTTTCGAGTGGATTTGTGCGATTATATTGAAAATTCCAGAGGGGTTGAAGGGGAAAAAAGTGTTCCAAAAAATTTGGGAAAGGAAAACGGTGATGTGTATTACGGAAAATAAAGGAAGTATTTTCGAGTGGGAATCTGCAACCTTGTTAAAAAATGTCCGTAGGCTACGTTACTTGTATTGGACCTTGACGAGCAGGATACGTCGGAGACACAAAAACGTTGATTCGCGAAATTTTGCTCGAGCCCTTAGATCGAGAACCGATAGAACCGGCTGTTGAGTTTTTTGAAGGCACTAACACACATTCAATTAATTCATGTCGTGGACGGTTCACTCGAGTCAAGATTACACGACGCGGTCAGAGTCGTAGACTAGGTCAAGGAGAATCAGTGTTTGCCCGAAGTGTACTCTCCTTTGCGAAACGCACGCACCAATGACGCAGCAACGCCCCAAGCCGGTTGCAATTTATTTCTATTGCTCGATTAATACCCGCCGGGTGAAATCCGATGAATCCACTTTCCCACTCGACGAGAATTGCGAGTGTAGCAATGGGTTCACGATCGGCCCCCTACGGACCTCTTTGAACTCGCGGAGCTGCGCGAAATGCAGATAACATCAGCTATACTATAAATAACAGTTGTCCCAAAAATAATATTCATGAAAAAAAATCGGGAATTGAAATCAATGTGTCGGAAAAACACGAAAGTATATTAACAGTTAATTCATATTTAATATAGCATTGCTCCGTATTTAATATACAAATTTGCTTACTGAAATTCGATTTGAGTTTATCATTGACTGGAAAAGCGCACTACACTGAGTTCATTATTGAATGATTAATTTCACAATTTATCCGACATTAATTGAATAATTACACGCAGCTATGATACCATGACTGCGAGTCTTTTTGTTCGAAATTCAAGCAACATTTTGTGAAAAAATAAACATTTGATAACTGAGAAAAATACCTAATATTATAAATTATACAAAAAAGAAAGACCATGCTTGCCCCTTGTTGTTCAATTATATTTCAATATTGATGTGTATATTAATGACTTCAAGAAGAATATTGTTTTTAAATTAAATTATGTAAGGTACAAAGCATAGCATTTTTATCATTCGATTAATCAGTAATTTAAATGTTGCTTAAGCGTATCACGCTGGCTCATTAGTACTCATTGTTAAAAGTTTGCAAACGGAATAGCCTTCTAACAAAACATTCTTAGTGGTCCAGTTGAAGAATCGATCTAGAGACGTTTCCATAAGAAGAACATTGTGACGTTCTACCCCGAAAGACGGGTTATCATTTTTCAGTATGATGAAAACGTGATAATAAACGTGATGTTGATGCGTGTAGTGTATGGGTGTTAATTGGCTGTGTTTTTGAATATACATGTGTATGCTTATGAGAGACTTGTTATGTGAATTGATACGATCTAATGCATGCAAATCATTTAAAGGTTTACTGATAGAACGGTGGTGTGAAATTCAAATGTAAAAGTTCGTTGAGTGAACACGTGTCCTTTGATCAGTTTGTTGTAAATTGTTTGTGGGAACGATTGAGATTTTAAATGGAGAAATGCTAATTGAGATGCGTGTAGATTGCGCAAAGATGACAGTGAATGATAGTTGGCACTAAAAGGACAGATACCAAATGAAAAGTAATAAAAAGTAGTTTGGATATTACAATTACGTAGAGTAAGAGTGATAGAATAATAAAAGTTTTAAATGATTGTGAACTTGGTTACTGTAATGGAAAAGAGGAGATAATTGAATAGCATGTGTCAAAATATTAAGAATCAAAATTATATTTTTCTAAACGCCTTTTAATGATTTGAAAAGTATTTTTAGCTGTCAAATACCTTCATGGAACAAGCTACGATTCGAAACATACTTTATCGAAATTTGAAATGGGACTTAATGACGCCAGGAGTCAATGTAGCAGGAAATGTGATAGAATTTAACAAATATACATATTGTGACGATAGTATCGAAGAAAACTTGATCCCATTGAAACATAATTTATTTCCGAGTTATAAAGACATCTCTAAATTAATTCCCACATAACAATTAGAATGAAAACACGGTCAGAAATTTTGGGACAAAAGCAAAGTAATTATTTATAAAAGACTCACCTCCAGTAACTGGATGTTCCTCCGCCAAAGTTTCCAACGACTTGCTCTTTCCTGCATCCCCTTTGTCTTTTAAGCACTCCAGCATACTTTGCTTGCATCCCATCTTCGAAACAAGGTTTCACTTCGCATAAAGTCCTTGAGTATTCTTTCACATAGTCGAAAGCTCTTGTTTTTGCAGAAAGTTCAACATCGACGTTTTAAGATCGAAACCAATTTACATTGCCAACTCCGAGATACTCGAGAAGTTTCATAATAATTGAGCGTGCCTTCCGGAATTAGTGACTCAGACAGACAGGGAAACTGGTAGATTCGTGTGCTCTTGTATTGGAATAATTATCGCCACTCATTGCGTCACTGCAACTACATTAACACGAAATAGTTGACTAAACATAAAATTTGACACTGATTTTTATTACAACTAACACAAGCACAGGTGTTGTCTTTCAAAGACTGTAGCAGCCCTTAGCAGAACCTAATAAAGTAAATCGATCTTGAAAAGACATATGAAACAAATTGAAGTAATTTTAATGGTACAAATACAATATTACTTAAGTACAATGCAAAAGTTTAACACCTGCAGGGTGTCAATTGCATAGTCCTCGAATCTACACCATCGACTAAAAATTAAGAAACATAATATTTAGTTAAGATAAATTTAGTTGAACTAATTTATAAGAGATTACACCTACGAATATTAATAGTTAATTGAAACATATTAGCTTTCAATTCGGAGAGTTAGGTAGTTGATGTGTATTAGTGATTTACAAAGTAAAAGAAGAGAAAGTATATTAGATACTGATGTCTTTCAACTTCAAATTTGCCGATTAATATGCCACTCATTTTTCGAAACAACAAACTTGAAACGGTGATGAACAAATTTCGTTTATAAAGTTCTATTGAAAATGGTAGAACAGTACGTATTACACATTAGTACATTATCCATTTCAAAGTGAGTTTAATTTATAGTTACTCGAGATAGAAAAACAGTTAGAGTTGAAAATAAATGTATTACTAGTATTACTTAACGATTGCAGCAGAATCCTCTGCTAAAAAGTGAGGTGACAAAAATTCGTAACACAATAAATTTAAATATTATGTAGTTAATATTAATGCGGGTAATATGACACATTGAAGCGAAAATGAATTAAGAAGAAAATAGAAAGTTTTATATAGTTAAAAGGTTAAATAAACAGCGAGATTGGGAACATTAAATGTGTATATGTGACAATGGTAGCGAACATCTTAACACAAAATATCCTACAAAATGAAAGTTCATATAATGAGACAAATTGCAGTGTATGAATCTATTAAAATTCGGTTTACAGAAATACATAATGGCAAAGATTAATTTTTGAAGATGAACGAAGTATTGTGTTTTCTATATATAACCAGCGTGGTAGTACACGTGATAGAATATTATGTTTGGACACAGGGAAAATTTGGTACCTGTATTTGCTAAACAATCCGGTAGTGCATATGTACCTGAGATTGGAAATTGCGTGGCACGCGTTTAACAAGCGACGCATCTCCGTCATTGGTTTTATCTTATCGCGTCGGCCGTGAGTGTCTTCCACGTAATTCAAAATGTCTTACCTCGTATCCGAAGCTGAGAATGCTCCCCAAAGATCCCAGAACTCCTCCGCGATCTCAAGTTCAGATAAAATCTCTAGATAGAATGGACACGTGCTCGTTTCACGCGGAATTTCTACGTTCACTTTGAACGACGTGTCGTAGAACAGATTACACACACTCGACTGTAAACATTCTTTGTTGCGTATACGCATTGTGAAAACTGCGGCCCCAGCGCAAACGAGTAGAGGAACACAAACACTTCTATAAATCGATCCTAAACACACGAACCTATCACTAAAATATCGCGATCGACTTGGAAGTGGACTAAGTTTCGATGCATCTTCGAATTTGATTGATTCTGCACTTAATTAACATTTGACTACAACAGTAAATATATGATTTATTTTTTTAAACGATCAATCACTCAAGTATCCACAAAAACCACAATGTTTACACAAAATTCTACATTTCTTAAAAAAAACTCTATATACATATTTAGATAAATTCCACATGCCTTTAAAAGATTTTATATCTTTAAAAAAATTCTATTTTTTCATATCTTTAAGAAAAATAATGAATTAGTAAGCAGCATAGGCAACTCATTTACATTATGAAAATAGTTTTACTCGCTGACAGTCAAGAAAATTTGATCTCTAATATACATATTATTTATTATAACTTCACTCATAAATATTCACAAGATAATGTAATGACACGTTTGCTTTCAGTGACTTTGGTGTTCATTGCTTATGTAACTAACGACTGTACTTAACTGTTATTTAAATCTTCACGAACATAAAGTAGTATATGTTAGAGTGGTTACTACGACAGAATGTCTGTTTGATTGATTCCCTTCGGATCTGATTACATCTGCATTCATAGTCGAACAATCGCCGGATTTTCTGATTAGATCAAATTATTTTCTTCTCACTTGAAATTGCTGGTAATTAGACTTATCGTCAGATCTAAATCTTGAAAATTATCGGATCCGAATCTCGAATGGTTTAAGTAGTCACTGCGCTTACAAGATTTAAGCTAGAAGTACAATATTATAGTATTTCGGAAAGTGCAAGTTGTTTAAACCGAGTTTTTTAGCATATGGGTGACGTCGATTAATGTTCCTCCTGAAATAGTGCTAAATAATCTATTTACTACTTTTGCTATAGTTCTCACTATAAAAGCTAAAAAGCATTAACACATTATGTCGCAGCAATTAATGAAGTTAATGACATGAACAGTTACATGCACATAATTTAGTCGTGATAAAAATATTAGACTAGTGCATTTTATTGGACATTTTGAACAAACAAATTTTCTATCATTAAATTTCCTAATTTCGAAACCATTGATTTTACTGAGGTGTTACTGGCATTGCAAATTGCACAAAAATTCACTAGCGGAATGTTGGCCGAGTACAATGAACAGAGTAGTATTCCAAACACTCGTTTGCATAACTTGCACAAGTTTAACCGTGCAATGTAAAACGTAGTTACTTCACGTAAAAATTTTACTTTTTCTTGATATCATCTGTATTTCTGATCAACTTTTTCCAACTACTTTTTTCGCGCCAAAGAAGCGATAACCTGTAGCGTCGGCATGGATATCTGTCTTTAGCATTTCTTAATATAACTCTGCCATAAAACGCCGGTGTTATTGCATACTCGCGATCGGCAGTTTATAGCACCAGCATCTCTCACCTTCATTAGCACCGGAGCTTCCAAACAGTCAATGTGAGTAACACATTTTCTCACACAAGTCACGAGAGTGCTTGCTATTCCGACTTTCATAAACTTGCACGAATCAATGTGTTTAACAATCTCTCACAAAAGTTTCACTCGAGTGGCGGGGATTAAGAATCAGATCGTGCGAAGCCGTCTGGTAGCTCTAGTATTAATTATGTGAATCGATCTCGGGCTGTTGTTCGATACTATTAGAAGGCGATGTTACCGTTCAGGAAAAAATGGCCTCGAATGAAAATCTTGGTGGGTCCGTGTATGGTAGCTCCGCAAGATCACTGTACCGACGACGCGACGCGTTTACGCGAGATACTTTACGCGGTCACGATCCGACGCGAACAGGACGAACCGACGTTATTTTCACCGACGAACCGATGAACGCCCGTGCGACTGTCAATCCATTGTTAGGCGACACGATGCTCCGAGATGTGCGCGATGTTTTAATAAAGCTAGACCCAGTTGTAGATGGCATGCTGGCCTCGAAACCACTGACTAAAGATTGCGATTTCGCGGCAGAAGGACGGCGCGGGGTGCAGCGGCCACGGGGATCAAGATACCTCCTCCACCTCCTCCTCTTCCTTCCGATCGCCTTGCCAAATATTTTATTTGCCACGAGAGACCGCCGATTGTTTGCCGAAGGTACCAATAATCATTACGTTCACGTTGCCGTGTCGAGCTGCTTCGAACATTGATGCGCGACGACGACGCCGAAACTCGCGAATATACGGCGCCGCGCCGTATAGTAATCTGGGCAGCCGATCTAGCAGTTCATTAATTAAAAATGATAATTAGAACAAGCATTTTAAAATGAACATTCTGTGAATACGATTTTCGATCGAAGAAATTACTAATTATCTTTTGTGGACCTTGCCTAACCTATTTAATAATTCTAAAAAATTTATTTTTTAAATTAAGAGCATACTTATATCCTGAAAATGCATCCCTCAAATTTAGAATGACAGTTCGTCATCTATTAAATGAGTAACTCTTAATGAACTAATGAAAGTTGTCGAAGTTATTTCCCTTTGACGTGGAATATCTTTTAAATTCCAAATAGTTCCGCATTTCTTCAAATTGGAATAGTTTCTATATTTCTATTTACTATATTTAGATACTTCAGTGGTCATTCCTTTTTGTCGAATTAAATTAATAAGGTTTATTAAACAACGATTAAATTAATAAGATTTATTAAGAATTGTACAAGCATTTAAAATTCAACATTTTATAAATACCAATATGGATTATTGTTTATTTTAGAACTGAACATTGTTTGTCAGTCAGTTAATGTCTCGAGAATAAGACAAAAAACTGTTTTAAACAGAATTTAATCAATATTTAAAAATATTTACTGTATAAAAAATTAAGTTCATCTTTAATTTTCATAGATCAATATTTCCCCTTGTTATCTTCCCTATCAAAGCAAGTAATTTATCTCGGAAATTGGAAAAATGGTGCAAACGCATAAATTTCATTATTTTTGTGGTAATTATTTAATAAAAAGAAAATGTAATTTTGGTGCCTGCGAAGCTTATGTGAATTGGCTTGTTGAAATTTCAGAGTTGTTACGATTTCAATATTTCAAAAAAGATTCAACGTTGGGGCTGTTGGAAGTTAAATAGCATTTTTGGTAGAGAATTTTGACGGGGACAAAATTTTACCATATACTAATTGTTAGTGCTTCGAACACACACTCTGACTCTATTTCATATTAAAAATGAACCTGTAACAAAAATAATGTTCAGAGCAACGTTCCGATTACGAGTTGCTTTGATATGGGTATATTAGCAAAATGAAACTTTCGGTGAGTGATTGTATTATATTTGAGCCCATGCTGACGCCAACGATGCGCTACGACATGTGATAAGTTTGCACCTCGCTGCCGAACAACACGTTATGAAATATTCAGTAGAATTGCCTTGAAAGTATCATTCGATTTGAAAGGCTAATAACGCGGTATGTTCTCTGAATTGCGAACAGCTCTCGGTCACGCGTTAGACCCGGTTGTTTTCGACGAATTCGCAAAGTGAGAACAGAAATTAAACTCTCGAATCTCGACCCCTTATGTAATAGAAAATCTTTACACACAATGCACTGTACACCTAAACTAACATGTAATGAGATATGAAAGTGTATCAAGCTGGATGTTTTGAGAAAATCTACATTTCGTAGTATTTAAGAATTCATGTATTCAACATTATAGCAGTATAGATACACAGTAATGTAAATCACCATATATGCAACAACACTATACATTCACCATGAACCAGCTGTCATTTGCCATTTTCTAACTGTTGACATAGAGATTTTAAACTAGTTCTTTTTCTTGGCACATATAAATTAATTACTAAAATTCTACGGCGCATCAAAAAGTATGTTATAAATGCGGACTCGAAAAGTCTTCACATATACACTGCTAATGCACTTACGTTTATCATTGTTTGCATCTTAGATTCTTCGAAGAAAAGAAATGTATAAATGTTTATATTTTCCATAATTTAACCACGAATTTATACTACTTCAAAAACTCTTGCAACACACTTTTAAACCTCTAGCGATACTGTACTGAACGAGTATTTTGTTGCCTCGATATAATATTTTATTTTATTATACTAACTCGACAAATAAAGGTCACAAAAAATTTCACAGAAATTCATAATCTTTCATACTTGCTGTAAAGCAATATAGAATGCAATTAAAATTACATAATTGCATTGTTGTATTCGGATGTCAAAAAGAAGTAATTTTGTTCTTAATGAAAAGCAACCAGTGACAACGGAAATGTATACTCGGTGATAGTCAAAGAGAATAGGGAGTATCTAGAATTTGCGCGTAGCAAATATACAGAAGATTTAATCATTTTAATTGCCAGTTTACACCGACCGTGGTAATACAAAGCGACTATTTGAGTGTGAACACTTTTGTTTCCTTGACGTAAATTACTTTTGCCTTAGAGAGCTTATCGTGCGCTTGAAATTGTTTCTCTAGCGCGAACCTACAAAAACCTTTGTTTTTTATAGTGAATAGTTTGTTAGTGATTTTTTAAATAGTGGGTACCTTTGAACACATAAATGTAATGGCAGACCTGTTCTGGAAAGGTAAAGAAACTGGTTAATAATAGAAATTACACTTACAGCATGAACTCTGATGGGGGATTATCATAGACTAAAATTTTTAATGAACGTTTTTAAACGAATGTTTTGCATGTGTGTATAAACGCATGGTGGCCCATGGAGACAGACAGATTCCTAAAAACTGTAAAATTGCATGGGACATTGAGCAATTTGCTCGTACGCTTGTTTGGATTGGAAATAATAAACGAAGTCTACTCATTTCAATGCTGTAAATTAAAGAAAAAATGTTTACAGCTTAGTAAACATACATAATCCAAGATTTATATTTAGGCACTTCCCAATGAGAAAATGCAGTCTATGTCCTGTGTGAATAAATCTAAATTAAATAATTAGAAATTTTGAAATAAACGTGGCATATATTCATATAATCAATTATTGTATTCATTCTCTACATTACGATACATTTTTATAACAATTGCACAGCTACAAAAGCTATGTCGTTGAAACATGTAGAAAGCTCGGTACATAGAATTTAACATTAATTAAACCCAATTAACATTTCATTAAAAAGACTGTGTCTAAATAAATAAGAAGCTTCTGTATAATGCTCTTATTAAAAATAATAAGCAAAGAGCATATTATTATTCGTGAACAACTTGAAGATAATAAAAACATCATTCGAAGATCAGGGGCTAAAAATGATAAGAGAACTTGAAGCATTAAGATGTTTAATGTGAATTGGATCTCAGCCGCAAAATAAAACTGATAAACAAAGTGAGAATATTTCGTTTTATTACCTTACTACAGAAAAGAATGTGTATGTAATATCATATTTTCGATCATGTAAAATTCATTTATTTAATATTCTTTATCACACAGAATTCTATTTAAAATTGTTTCATCCATTATTTTCAATTATTATGATTTGTGTCCAACTATTTCAACGAGACTGTCACTAGGAACTGTGTTTCTGGAAGCAAATTAAAACAGAAAGTTTTATTTTGTTAATCTCCGAGGAATTGAGATGGATTGTAAAAGAACGTAACAGTTCGGTTCCACTGGAAAGCAAACAGGAAAAATAAAAATAATTTTTGCACCCAGCAACGTCTGAAAAGACGTTGAACTTAGTTGATCGTAACAGCGTGAACAAAAATATCTAAATTCTTGACATCAACA
Source organism: Lasioglossum zephyrum (assembly GCA_028455615.1). Taxonomy (NCBI): domain Eukaryota; kingdom Metazoa; phylum Arthropoda; class Insecta; order Hymenoptera; family Halictidae; genus Lasioglossum; species Lasioglossum zephyrum. Next base: position 12,598,335 of record CM052323.1, on the reverse strand, counting down.
AAATTTGCTGCTTGCTCCACAATTTCCGATTGTAAGTTATGTTTAACGTGTTTATAAAAATATCTACGATTTACCTTCGTAAATAGGTATGTACATGACAATTATTCTGATTTCGTAGGAAAATTATTTAATAATTTAATTATAATCCTAGCTTTTTTTTTGAGAGAGAGAGAGAGAGATCGATGCAGTGCGTACGATCAGTGCAGTACTAAAAGTGTTTAAAAGTTGATATAACAAGGAGAAAATTAAGAGCTGTAGTATTCAAAATGAAAGCAGAATTATAGAAATTTTTAGGTAATTATATTGTGAATTACTAGATTATTGATTAATCTTATTTCTAAGATTCTAATAGTAAAAGAAAGCAAGTCAACCTTTGTCTACTTTTTGAATTTAATTATCATTTAACATTTGAATATACTAAAATGAGTTTCGTTTAAAGTATATATATATTATGAATTTAAATAGATTTAACATAAGCATCGTAATTAAGATTACAATTTCAGATTCAATATCAACGTCTCCCTATTTTTAGAAACTTTAAGTTGTTCCGATTTAATTAAAGTAGAGAAAGTGATCAAAATGATCGTGGAAAATATAAGTTCTAGCGCGTCTGAAGCAAAAGATAAAAAATAAATAATTCAATCAGTAAATGTGAATAAAAATGTTTGAATGAGGAAGGTATTCGTGAATGCTCGAAGAGATAGACGCAACTAAAAATTTCAATAAAAATTTGAATTGTAAAAAAATAATGCCTATGTTCGTATATTCTCTACATTTTGTTATTTCACAAAAAATATAAAAACAGCAGAAATTAAAAAATAATAAACAGTAAGTCCACGTTATTTATTTCTAAATTTAATGTACAATATCACTTTGCCTATACATAAAAACAATAATTTTCATGTGAAATTGATATCTATACAACACCGATACATTATTAATGAAGTCGCAAATTTCAGAATGAATTTTCGCGACTACTTTCGTTGAAAATTTTCAATTGTTTCAGGGAGAAATAATTCGTGGGAATTTCTGTTATATTGAATAGCATCCATCGAATCAAGTTTTCCAATAGTATGAAGTGTCAACCGAGAAGGAAGTAGTTGTCAAATGTTCCCTTTATATATTGATAATTATCACTGTCAGTTTTCGACAGTGTCAGTTTTCGATGTGTTTTGATGTTATATGACTTTTGAATTTTTACTCGTATTATTTAAATAATATACGGACGCTTCAACGAGTGAGGAAATCCGACGGTGGTAAATCGAAGGATAAATGAGCACGGTACATAAAACTTGAGAAATCATGCGAAATATCAAAGAGGCAAGAGAAAAGAGTCACAAACAGTTTGGTTGGTTATTTAAGGTTCGTCGACAAGGAAGTAACAAAAATTCTTCTTACAATCACTTAGATTATAATTTCACTGATCCTACATAGTTATAATTACATAATTATCACGATTTCATAATTACCACAATTCTTCAATTCTACAATTCTTCATAACACGTAAACATACTTCTGAATGATTTTTAAATCGCACCTATCACAATCAGTATTTGTGTAGCTACTCACTATAATTCTATTCCTTATTTTTAAGCGAAAACCATAATTGTATAATAACACTGCAAGGTATTGTAGCATGACGTTCTTGTACCTTAAAGTCTTCCTACTTTTAATGTATCCACTCTATTAGAGCTTTCTCTTAACAAGCAAAAACTTTCGTTTCTCTTGTTCGTTTTTATTCAATGTTTGATCAATTTTGTAGCTAATCTGTAATGGAAGAAGCCATTTATTAAGAACCTGCCAATTTTGTACAAAATGAACCAAATATTGACAAAATAGCAGCATGAGAAATAGTCAACATTGATAAAAAAGATACATTTGTCTTACTTATTAATATATAAAAATATTAAATACTTTCAGAAATATATTTTCCTTAATCATAAATGGAAAAACAGTTTTTGAAGTATCGTTAGCAGTCTATTTCTGGCGACATTTTAATTCGTAAAATCTCCATAAATTCTCTTCTTGACAAAATGTAGCGGGCTTCTTTTACACCTTTCGCAAAGTCAGCGAAGTACAATTAGAATTGTTTCTTTCGAAGACACTAAAGTAGGAAGAAAGCCTAATGGAACACTTCGAATGTGTCAGACTGCTTCTGGTTCTAGTATATAGTAATGGTTTAGTGTTACAAAAAGTTATGCTCACGTTTTCTAACAAGGTATCGTGCGCAAAAAAGCCAATAAAACCGCTGCCCACCATACAAGCTCGATTTAAGGGGAAAAGGTTGCGATTCTGCGTGGACCACGTGGGTTTGAAACATTGGTCGCCCCTATTGAATAGTATCGCCGAGAATCGGAGTATATCGAAAATTAATGTGTATAGTCAGAGCATTTGTCGAAGGATACGAGAGAAAGTAAATACGGAAGAGAAGCTTGAAAAATTATGGTAATTGTAGCAAAGCTCCTGAAATATATTAGAATTTTAAAATATCTGCTAGCAGATACCATCATATTAAAAAGAGAGTATTATTCTATTCCGTGTTTGATATAAAATCAAAAATGCGTGAGTATTACAGTGTTACATAAAATTGAGGTATTGGTACATTATTACCACGTTTTTATTAGCTCGGTTTCTTGTCTGTCTGTTCGGTGACTTTTACAATTGATTTTAAACTAACTTCCCGATGAGATAGCAATATTAAAAAAAAAAATTTTAAAGTCTGTTTCGAAGAAATAACAATTATATATTTACCGTTACATCTCCCCGCGAAACGCTACGTCATCGTTTCGATACGATTCGCTACGGCATTGTATTCGATATGTCGTGGTTGCAATATTGTCTGAAATTTAGTACATGTCTCTGTTATAGTTTCATATCATGCTAAAAACGTTAAAAATCGATTGAAAAATTTCACACACAAGACTAAAAAGCAGAAAATAATTATGTAAATAAAAATAAATTTTTTAAAAATACCACATTTTTTAAAACGGACTAAAAAGTATAAAATAATTTTTCTTAGTCACATACTGATTCTTAACCTCGTACAGACAGTGGTGAAAATTTGTGAAACGTGTGGCTCATGAAATTGATAATTGATACATCTTACGCCACACGTTTCTCGTTTTAAATCTTATAAGTATTTTCATAGCAATTCAATATTCGCAATCAGTAATTTTCACCACTATCTGTACGAGGTTAGGAATTAGTATGCGACTAGGAATAATTATTTTATACTTTTTAGTCCATTTTTTTATAGCTACACATAAAAGTAGTTTCGTATTATAGAACAGGCCTGGCCAACTTGCAGTTCGCGAGTCGTACACGACTCCACTCCCTACTTCCGAGTTATCCCCACTAAACTACTAAGGATAGTAGGGGAACCAGTGCAGCGGTAGTGGGGAACCAGTACGCTGGTAGTGGAAGTCGTGAAGCGATAGCGGAAAAGTTGCCCGGGCCTGTCGTAGAAAACAGATAGGAGAGGACTTTTAAATGTTTTGCTTCCCCAAGCTTAAACTTGCCACGTCTTCCTCTTACTTTGAATGCTTTATTTGTTGCACGTGGAAAGGCCGATTGCGAAACTTGAGAAATACTAGAACTTCGCTATAAATATTACTCCTTTAAAGATTGTCTTTCTATTAAAATAACTTGTAGTGTTTTCTATATTATATACATATAATTATTACCTTTTGAAATAACTTGTAATGCTTTCTATATTACCTACCTATCATAATTACGATCTTGTAAAATAACTTGTAATGCTTTTTACATGTATTATATATGTATCATAATTACTATCTTTTAAAATAACTTGTAATGCTTTCTATAATATATGCGTATCATAATTACAATCATTTAAAATAACTTGTAATGTTTTCTATATCATAATGCGCGTATCATAATTACTATCTTCTGAAGTAACTTGTAATGTTTTCTATATAATAATGCGTATAATTATTATCATCATTTGAAATAACTTGTAATGGTTTGTACATTACATAAGTCTATGTCTTATCATATAATTAAACGTTTGAATTAAAAATTGTATTTTCATGCATGTAGAAAAGGAAGGTTGAATTGAATTCATCCTTTTTTTTCAATCATTTTAATGTATCTAGTATCTACATCATGGATATTTTAATCTTAAAATGAAAGCACAGCTTTCCTTAATTGTCATCATTATTAAAGTCGACCATTTCATGTGCAACATTTTAATGTTCCTATGACCAAAAACCTTTTGTATAGCACAAACGTATTTTATATTACTTGAATACTCAGCAATTGTAACAATGATTGAGAACATTGTTAATATTGATGAAAAAAATATCTATCACCGTGACAGACAAATTTTTATTTGCAAATATTTTAGGATCCATTGAAAAAAATTATAAAAAACTTCTATGATGCATATTTCGGACAAAACCCATTAAAACGTTTCATAGATCTTTCAGTCTGTAAATTATTCGCATTTTCTTGTATTTAATCAAAGTGCTACACGTGAGGTATTACCATCCCAAGATCCTCAACTTTCTCAAACTAAGAAAAGAAAGAGATTTCCTTGGTTTGTCTTTCGGATACTACTCGCAGAAAGTTTAAGCTTGCAGGTTGCATCGTCTGGACAGACGAAGGATGAGAGACGAGAGGGAATGTGGCAAAGAGGATGGGGTTGGAACTAAGGAAGGGAGAATGGACTACGATGATGTAAAGGGAAAAGTTAAAGAATCGGAGATGGCAAAGACATAGATGGGAGACGAGAATTTCGATCGTCCAGGCGTTGCGGAAAGAATGAAACGTGGCCAATCCTTTACACGAACTTCCTGTTGCGCTGTCTGGTCGACTCCATTGCTGTCTGCGCGAGAGATTCGACGAGGTTAACATCGATTACGTTCAACGGGATTCCGCTGTCCCCTAAGTACCTGAACATCCTTTGTGCGGGGCTGAAGAATAACCAAAGGCTCACCTATCTATCGTTGAAGAAATGCAAAATCAGCGACGTCGGTTAGTATTGTTTTCTACCTTTCGAATTCATAAATATTTCCTCTTCTATTTTCGTTTACGTCGAGTTCGTACCGTGTTTAATTAAAATTACTTTCATATCGTTCTCCTGGTATTTTTCTGGAGTATCCTTTGTTGTTTGTTCTTCACAAAATACTTTTAGTCATTATAATTTTTCTTATCTAGGCTGCAAAATGCTAATGGAGAGCTTGATGAATAACCCACACATCCGTGTCCTGAATCTGTCGGGATGTCGTCTCACCAGCAAAAGTGCCATGAGTCTTTACCTGTTCCTGAAGAGGAGGAGAGCTGATTTGTTGCAGAATGTGTGGACGGAAACTTCTGATCGATCTCACGAATGCTGTTCTCCTGACCAGGTGAATAGCTTGGGAAGATGAGTTTTTGTTTGAAATCAACCAACTCAATATTAAACTAAAAATATTTTTTTTAAATCCGTTTTTCCTAAGTACATATGCGTATGCTCACAACTACTTCAATGTAATAATAATCATTTTCATTTCAGGTCCAAGGATTGCACACACTAATCTTGAACCAGAATCCAAAATTCGGCGACAGTGGCGTACGACTGTTAATGCAGGCTGTACAATTCGATTGTTGGTTAAAGTCATTGGGCTTGAAACATTGTGGGCTGACGAAACAATCCGCAGATGATATAAATAATGTTTTAAAATCGAATACTGTTTTGGCAAGGATAGACCTTGTTCGAAATCGCATTTCTATGAACACCTTAAAGGCAATTCGGAAGCTTCTGAAAAGAAGAGAAGACACAACGGAGTGTAAAGCAGTGAAGAAACGATTATTCGTCAAATCTAAAAATAAAAACCACAGATTGAATAGAACAACAGTATGTTTCTTATTCGTATTTATTATTAAACTGTAGATTTTATGCAACCGAAATACATAGGGGGGGGGGGGGGTGTAAAATAACAACTTTATGGTTGAGGTTCAGTAAAATTTTTTTTTGTAAGTTAAATAAATCTCCAGACAGAAGAAATGAAGTCCTAGAATTGATAATTTTTTCATCGCGGATAAATTTATTAAAATGGCAATTTGCATAAATATCTGTAATCCATTTAAGAAAAATTGTATTCACGATACTCATTGCATTTTTATTATTTTTTTCAGGGTAAACATCACCTAAATTCATTAAAAAGTTGTCCGCTCAAGAGGTTTTCAAAAATTCAAGAGAAACCGAAGCAACTGAAGAAAATGAAGAATACGAAGAAAGAATCCGCGTTGAAGATGAAGAAGGAGAATCTACGTGGCCTCGAGTGCCAATTATTGGACATAATCGATTCTAACAGGAAGTTAATGAAAGAGTTAATGGACAACAAAGCATTGGTAGATGCAGAACTACAAGAACGATCGAGAACAGAAACCGAGATGCAGAGGCTATCACTGCAATTGTACGATCTGAGAAGCAGAGTAATCATGGTTAATTATCTCCAAGCGCAGCTCAACGATGAAAAACAGATACTGCAAAAGAGTTTCCGATATTTTTTTGAAAAATTAACAAGTCTTTCCATCCAAGAACGGTCTGATAATTTAGAAATGGGAGCGGAAGATATTTAGCACGAACCAGGCGAATGATCAACTGTATGGTCCCAGCAGGAAGAGAATAGAGAATTATAGGAAATCAGAAATTGTGGATGTCGTAGAATTGTAATACGACAATGGCTGTTCCCACGATCATTTTTAAGTAGATATTGATGTATAACGTATGTCTAAGGTCTTCAGATAACCGTGTTACAACAAAGCTGGTATACGGCTGGTCTGAGAAAATATTATTGATTTATCAACGCATGTGTCGATTAATTTTGGGTGCTATTCGCGGCAAAGTATGTTTTGCTACTAAGAAAAAGATGTCCCAAAAGATTGAAATAAAAACGATTGAAACTGAAAGCGTTTTTCATGATTCCTAGAAACACTTGTTCCCGAACTACGTAATGCTGATATCACCTATTCTGTAAAAGCTTGAAAAATAACTACATTTTTAATTTGAGGGAGATGGCATTGCAAAACATTATGGAAGTTGGAAATAATCTCATATTAATTTACAAGAACTTTATTGAAAATCTTTTAATACATTTGTTCTTACATCTAGCATGTCTTACATTCTAGTATACAATATCAATGCAAATTTGAAGTGTGTAGCTATTAGCTCGATAATATTCATTACTTGTAAAATACTAGAAGTACTTAAAATAAAGGATAATACTTCTCTGATAATACTGATTGTCCAGGTCACACCATGAGTTTGCTGCACGAGAGATCCGGATAGGAAGTCAGAACGAATTAAACATTTTCAACCACCCCTCTCAAATACTCTCAATGTATCTACACTGAATACCGGTACTACCGACGGGATACTGTTATCTCGTCGGTGCCGGTACAATCACTATATTAGGTTTCGTGCACAGACTTAAGATCAGTACAGACATTGCATGCAATGCATTTTTCTGTCTACGGTTCTGAATTGCCGACTCTGTAGAAAATTCCCTAGCATGACAGCGGACTCTATCGAAATAAAACGATCAGCTAGTGAACTACATGAGGTTGCAACACAAAAGGTGTGTGTCTGAGGGAGCTAGATTTGACGGTGTTGTCAGTCGAGCTCAGTAAGTCAACATTCTTGTTATGAATATTTAGAATATAAGTTAGGTACATGTACAATACAAACATTTTGTGTATGAATTTGCAATGAGTAATTAAAGACAGTGTAATATAAAAGCACTTCTGCGTATATTTATTAAACCACCAATTTTTCCCAATCGTCCAACTTTTCGTACAGTTATACTACTGATTTCCGCAAAAACGTATGTCCGTCTAACTTGTTATGGAGATACTGTACTGATTTGGAATTGCAAACATAGCAAAACTTTGAAATACAAAAATTTTCGGATGTTTGGCTTGTCGTTGAGCTTTATTACTGAATTTTCGTGCTACTTCCTTCGCTATCGTATTTTCCTAAGACAAACCTCTAGTGTCAGTACATACGATGCATCTTATGGGCTCTTCTGACTACACTTTTTGGAGCTGTAAAAATCCCAATACTTATTTAGGCCTATTAACAAGTACCGAATATTCTGTATACTTAATTTCTACTGCGGGTTACCGACGAGATACCTGATATGAAATACCGACATCGAGAACAACTACTTGATTCCTTACGCCCTCTACGTTGCCGAAGATAAATGTTGGAACTAGATACACGAGTTCAACGTTTCTTCGGTTGCATCTTTCTGGTCGTATCAAGCGAAGCAAAACTCATTTTATTCCTCGTTAGCATGGGCTAGAACCCAGTTTACTGCGTTAAGAGTTCCATTAGTCTGATTCAACACGCTAGAACATTAATCGATTTGAATAGTGCGTTTATCGATCCTCACACGTAGTAATTCTACCTCGAGATTTGGTCTAGGATCGTATTTCTGTTTCATGGATATATACGGACTGACACATACCTGATAAGCGTCTGTAATTAAGCTGATTGACGCGTCGTTATGGCTGCGTCAATAGCCATGAATTGTCGTTTTACTGCGTACGATCATCGTGTTAAAACCGGAAATACATCTGCGGGCGGGTGATATGCAAGCACATAGATTGCAATGGTTTCTGAAGCTATTTCAATACGTATGTACATTTACGAATAAAAAAAAGCAGCACAGCTTGTAAATTTGCTAAAAGACAATTTTCTGAAATTCGTGAGAATATATGTGCTCTAGGAATTATTAAATTTTATAACAGAATTTTAAAATATTACGGAAAATTAAATATCTTACAGTTTTAATCAGGAGTGTATCTCGAATTTTTCGCATAAAACCTACCTTTCTTTGCTTCGGACTGGTTATCACCATGTTTTACGTGGCAGATGGTAAGGATCGGCTGAGACTATGAGAAACAAAATTAAAAGGAATAAAAAATGTAAGCGAATTCGATCATTCGGCCAGATAAGGTGAAGAACAATAGCCGGGGATATTTAATTTTAATACAAAAATACCTCTTTATTGTAAATGGATCGTCGACAATAGTTACACGGAAAGACAGTTATCCATCCACAGAGAAGCGTTGGGGGATCCCGACAATCTCAACGGCGAGTAAGTTTATCTCGAGTTTCATACGATTTTTTTTTCTTTTGAATTAACACTCATCATGCTTGGCAGCTTTATATTCGATAAATTGTTTTTTTTTGTTTAATCGTTTTCGTTTACGTGCGTGTATACCGTTTGTTCGTTTTACATATATCTTTCGCTTTCGTTCGTTTTGTTTTCGATATTTGATTAACACTTAGACAGTGATAGTGAAGTCTTTAGACGATTTCGAGAGCGAGTTCGAAGGAAAACCCGTCCTCTTCCTGTGGAGCTTCAGCTTCATGTCGATGTCGCACTCGGCCTCGCTGGTCTCGTGCGCGTCCGTGAAACCTGTCGGCGGCTTCAGTTCCAACGTAGACAGCTCGCTGCCCCAGTCCTCTTCTCGTCTTGCAAGCCTGAACGATCCGGGCTCCTCCAGCAGGCACAACGACTCCACGGATTTCCTCGGGCTCGGCTCTTTCACCAGCCTGTCGCAAGAACCAGGCCTCGCTGGCCGGCTCGGCGACGCTCCCCTTGAGTAACAATGCATCCCGGATTCCGAGAGCTTCATCACGGGCCGCAAGATACCCGGCACGCGACCGTCTATCCCCATGTCGGGCGTTGCTCCATGATTCCTGCAAGTTCCCAACACCGTTTCCATCAATCACCCATCAATTCACTCCAAGGATCTCTTATCTAAACTTAGTAACTTATTTACTCTGAATCTGCAGACCAAAGCCTATAGCCAAATACCGAGCCTAATGCTCAAACAGAGATTTCGATATTTGGCTACAAAGTTCCATGTCCATTGAAGGCCAAATTGAGACTAAATGTTGGTCTGCTAGGCCTTGTCAAGGAGGGCAAATCGGTTGCACTACGAGCAGACCTAGTCTTGCTCTGACAGTAAATATTGACCAAAATCGGAGTAAACCTTGCTCTAGGAGGGACAATCGAATTTTATTTAAATTTCTAAAATGTATAATATGAAGTTGAATGCAATTTCAATAATTTCAATATATACAAGTCTTAAAATAATGACAATAACATTTTTGCTCGATATTTACCCTGAAAGCAAGGTTTGGTTCACTCTTAGTGCGACCGACCTGCCCTCTATAACGAGGACAGACCCTGCCCTCGATTTGGTCTTCATTTGGCATGGAATTTTCGTACCAAGCTTTGTCATCATACTAAATCAAGAGCAAATTGCTTACTGAGGACCTGGGAATTATTCGAATATCGAATAAAGAATGCAGTTTTATTCGACAATAGTTCCTCAATTTTCTTTCGTCAACGTTATTCGTTCGAATTATCCGTTATTTCTTCATTGGTTACAACGTAGTCTACCGATTATGGTACATATATGTTACTATCACATCACGTGAAATTATGTGCTATCACGTTATATACATAGGAAATAATAATGAATATACAGAGTGTTCCAAAAATGATGTAGTTCCTTGAATGGGGTGATTCCTGTAGTCGTTCGAAGTACCTTTTTCCTTTGCGAGAATGTTCTACGCGGCTTTGTTTTCGAGATATTCACCAAAAACACGGACCAATCAAAGCGCGGCTTCAGTATGCGGATTCCGGCTCGGCGACAGGTCCCGCTGAGCGTGGCGTTGGCATTGGCCAAGCAGTCGATTCTTACTTCGTTTTACGAAAAGGGAATGTGTTAACGTTCTGTACTCTGCGGCGACAGTCTTATCCTACATTTAATCTGTTTCATTTATTTTTTACATTCGAAATGCAAATTTTCAACTTCTGCCTTTCAGTGATCGAGATTTCAAGGTGTAAGATATAATTTTTTCCGAACGAGTTTGTTTGTCGGCGGATCGATCGCAATTGGGTCGGTAGTTTTCTATGATCGAAAAATCATTTCGATAAGCTTTATTATTCTAACAAGTTCGTGAGGACCCATTCCATAGCGTTTGGAGTTGAAAGCTTTTGTGAACGAACGAAGCACGCTACGTTCCGAGTTTAATATAAATGCAAATGCCGAATATATCATGTATAACCAGAAGATGAAAAAGTAAATCAAGAACAACGCGAATGCTACGGCAGACGTTACCGAGATTAAAATTGATACGGTAATTCAAGAAATGTTAAATAGTTATTATTTCGCAATTAAAACCAATGAAAGTGTGATAAATAGGCTTATACTATATTTTCATAAATAGATAACCACAGACCTTATATGGAGATAGTAGATATGCGATAGGAGATATTAAATGTTTCTTGATGTATGAGTCTTGGTTAAAATTTTCTTTTGCAAGAATTTGTTCAAATATGTACTTGGATTAATATTGGAATCAATATTTATTATTTCCTATGAAATCCTATTTGGAATGTCTTCAATAAACTCACTCGAACTTGCACTTTTACATCCAACTGTTGACCATGGACGTCGCCAAAAAATGAAAGTAAAAGACATTGCAGAAATCGGGGCCGTGGCGTAAGCGTGGGGGAATAGTATCGTAGAAGGGGAACGCTAGAGTGGGGAGACAAGTCTTAATCTGGCGATTCGGACCCAAGCATTAATTCCACATAATAAGTGGAGGAAAATAAGAAGAATTGGGACATAATTAAAAATGAACGCTCTATAGACTTAAAGAATGTTATTCTAGCACCATATCATAGAAACAGATTTTCCGGGGATCTATTTTGTTTTGAAATATAGTTGGAAAGGTAGTGTGGGGAGACCGGTTTTATTGTGGTGACTCTGCTGACAACGAATGCGTTAATGAATGTGAGGAATTAATGTTGAGATATACCGAGCGTAAATAGTGTTTACCTTTGCTTCTCGAGCCTCGGGAAAGTCTTCCTCTCAGAAATTGGTGACGGTTCGGTTGATGTACTCGATTCGTTCGTGTGGTACATCACATCTGGAAGGTGCACGCGAGACGTTGATGCGAGAAAGGTGAGTCGTTAGTGGCGACCGGATGCTGTTAAGGCTGTTGGCGGCGTCGACATAGAAAATCGAATACTAACTTACTATGATGAACCTGCTTCGGGACCAGGGCTAGTAGCTGCTTCCTCTGGCCGATCGAGTTTTTCGACGCTGGTCGGGAGTCGTCCTGATGATTCGAGGATTCGGTGCGACTGCTGTTACCGACGTCCGTCTCGGTGTCGGAGCCCAGGGTGTCATATTCTTCTGATTCAGATTTGAACGACTTCAATTTGCGGCGCGCTCTGCCGCCGCGCACCTTTGTGTACTGGTCCATGTCGCACTGCAATAATTACATGTCAGAAACACGTGTCTTCGTTGAGATTATATTCGGCACTAGAGGCAATAGTAACGAGGCAAGAAGTCTTCAATCGGTCTATCAAAATCAATTCAATCTCAACTTTCTTGAATATTGTATTGGAATGTGTAATATAAAATGTCAGGTTTCAAATCGTTTTCAATACGATCGTTTAGACAATTTTTGGTCGATCCAATTGATCGTGAAAATGAATTTTTAATTGACTGTAAAGGGTTGTGTGTCACCTTCGTATTAGTTAAAAAGTTTATACAACTCTTCATCGATTAATTTTCTAGAGCTATACAACTTCTTAACATGCAATAAAAATTCATAATGGATTGGATTGTAGGTATAAAATTTTTCTGTTCAGTCGATCGTCTACTTAAATTACTTGGTCGACAATTTAATTCCATACTGGCTAAATAAAGCGACTGCAACGTCCATGAAACTTTGATAGACCAGTTCACTGCGCATCGGGTCGGACCAGAGGTAATATTGGCAGGATGCTAATACCTGATTGCCTTGCAGCATCGTTTCGCTACGTTCGTAGTAGAACGCCGGTCGTATCGGATTCGCCGAGAGATTTTCCTGCTCGGACAGATTGAAGGTGGCGTACGGATAAATGTCTTCGGAATATTCGGGAATTCTTTCCAGCGCGCTCACCTCGCGACAGGGCGACTGCTGCCCGGGTTTCCTCACGGTCGCATAGTACTGTTCCCTTTGCTCCATGTTGTGTTTGTTCTCTAGAGCGGCCTGCGTTTGCGAGTTCGGATCGTTCGCTCTGCCGGTTCGTTCTGTATCTGTAACCATGTCGAACGGTCTCTAAAAACGGAAGACGCAGCACTCTGGTATAAAGAAATACATAGTTATTCGATGTACAAAGATGTTTAAAATTCTGACAAAATTGAATTTTTGAAGTTTCATATTTTGTATACGTCGATTGATAACTGTTCAAAGTTACGAAATATTTGCCATTTTAGATAACAATGTGTGCAGGGAAATTACTGTGAAGACAAAATGCAGATATTCATGGCGAAACCAATTATCCTAGGAATTCATTATACCGCATGTGATAACAGGATTTAATTAAAGGTTTATATATATGTAATATAATAATATATAATAATATACAATAGTAGGCGTATTTCATTAACCAATTAGTTCCTACACGTTATTTAACATGATCGCTACCAGCATTTGTTCCAGTGCTTACCTTTCTTATTCGAAAGTTTTATTAAATGCAACGTACCCAATTTTGAATTATTAAAATAATTTAGCAGAATAAAATCACGGATTCTCTGAAAATTATGCATTCTATTATGACTTTAAACAACGAAGTGCATAAAATGAATTTGATTATTTTTAAGTAAACTGTCAGATTGTGGATGTCACATATTTGTGACGGTGGTAGCGAACATGTTAATCGATGTACAAATGCCGCAATATTTGTTGCAATTTAAACCTTGAGTACTTATAATTTAAATTTTATATTTTTAACACTCAATTCAAACTATCAGGTATTGTATTAGATTCAATAAGAAAATCAACGTTGCTTTAAAAAAAATAGGTACCAAAGTAAACAAAAATATTGATGCATACGGATTTAAGGAGATCCAGCCATGGCTACCATGAAATCGTCAAAAAGTTGAACAGTTTTTAATGCTCTACCTGCGATTTGGTTTTCTAATGCGGCAATTAGAGACTGTTATAGTTCCGTAGACTTGAATACTGAAATATTACTACTGTTTGAATCCTAATACGCTAACTTCGTCACATCCAAAGCACTGCATTAACATCTCCTGACGCAACTAAATCAAGCTCCGAAAGCGCAGTATACGTTCTAAACCGCTTCTACGCGTTCAAGCCTTGTCGCGATTCTAGATTGTGTTATTGGGAGAATTTCACCGCGTCTCACCCTTGACAATCTGTTGCGAGAATTTCATTGTACAAAGGTATATCGGCTGACGTCCCACTGTGCTCAACTAAGGACTTAACGTGCATAATTTACGTTGAATGCACTGGCCCCACGTTTTCGTGCTCACAAAAACGACGTAATCGCACTATTCTATTTTCGTAATCGGTGACACAATGTATCGAAATTAAATTTGCTGGATGAAGCACCTAATACTCCCATCGAAAATATTTTCGTTGTTTTTAGTAGGACATATTTTTAGATATTTCAAAATCATTGTCGTTTTTAAAATAGAACAACGTATTTTGATTAGTGTAATATTATAGCTAACGAAGAAACAAATTCAATCTAGTATGCTGAAATGCAAATGACCATCGAAAGAGTTATTCGTAACACAGCATAAATTAACCCTTTGACTACGGCAGACTTTAAGACGCTTCAGCCGTACCATACGGTAGAAATTCATTTGCGATGTACACCGAGACCGGTAAAACTTTTCGTTAGGCGTGCATTTCTGACAACGTATATTCAAGTAATCAAAACACTTCGACTGCATTAAGAGAATATTATTTATTCAAAAATAACAACAGTTGAATTATCATTCACTTACGTCTGACTAAAATAAGATCTGTCGAATAATGATATTCAAGTAATATATGGTTAAGGGAATATATATCACTGCTAAATTAACAATCATTTACGTCTGACTAAAATAAGATTTGCCGGAATAATAATCGATAAAATTTCCCGGGCGCCTATAGGCGCCTCTTGTGTCACTGGACCGAACTAAATTTAGCGCCTATAGGTCTCTACAGTATCGCAAGCGCAAAATAAGCACTTTTAGACGTCAACAGTAGTCAAAAGGTTAACGTACGTTGACCATATTCATGTTTAGTTGCCTCTCCTTGTATACGTGTATACGAAACACTTAACTTTATTAATTTTAATTTTTATAAATTTGTAAACAATAATTTTAGATTTCAGTCAATTTAAAATTGACGTTTTTACTGTTCTGTAGACAAGTTAATAATTCATAAACGTAAGAAAAATTATAAAACACGATGCTCCAAACATTCCAATATTTGTCTTAATGAATTCTTTTTTATTTCGAGAATGTCTATGACAGAGGCTTTCTATCGTAATTTGGAGTCAATGCCCTTCTGTGAGCCACCGCGCCGTTGAGCGTAAATGTTTGCCGGTAGTGTCATTCTGGGCGTACCATCGGATTCTATTCGAGCATCTGCCGCTGTTAACAACGACGGGCGCGTTGCGTAACCGCGTGGAGTCCGGCCTCCTCGTTGACGGAGCTTTTAATTAATTGAATTTCATCGGGGGTGATACATTGGGCCATTGTCAGGGACCGCGGCGGTAAGAGCCGGTCGGAATAAAACCGTACGCGTTCGCGCGAGGTTGCGGAAGGATTAAAAAGGAATCGATGAATGGGCGTGGGTGACAGAAGATGGAATAGCTGGTATCAATTTTCTCCCCTTGAGCGGTGATATCACGCTCTCCGAAGTCTCCCTCCGTGGCAGTTCTCGTAATTGGAGTACAATCCTGCGACGTTTAGCTACTCAATAACGACAAGTAGCACGAACGCGACGCCGCGCCGCGCCGTTACGCCCTTCCAGCTTAATGCAAATTGCCGGTACCGGTGAAATCCTATCTACACGGGCGACATGTCGGTTCAGAGGCTTCGATCAGCCGTTTAGACTTGTCCCGCTGAATTTCGACCGCGATCGATCGTCCGTTGCGTGTTCGCCCAGTGATCGATCCTCCGACTTGCTAACTTTGACCGTGTTTGCGTCAGCCATCTCGACTACATTCCCTGCACCCGCCATTCGAGGATTGCCCTTGCGCCAAGCACGACAGCTTAGCACGTTCGCGACGGCTTTGACAGCTCTTACCGAGTCGAGGGATGAGGAAAATCGTGAATAAAATCGCAAGAATTGGTATCGATACGTGTCGCTCGGTTTGATATTCCCGGCAGCCAACCTCGGTTTCGACGCACGTCGAAATTTCATGCTTGACATTTTTATAATCGCTTTAATCTGTTGCTCTCGTTGGCTTTTACGAAATAATAAATCCTAACAGTTGAACTGATTTATAAAATAAATTAATGTTTTTAACATTAACATTTAAATATGCATAGTGACAAAGAACAGCAAACATGGTTAATAATAAAATGTCCGTTCCATAATGTGTTAAATGATCATTGATTGGGTATGTTTGTCTCGTTCACGCACAAAAAATATGTCTATCTATTAGTAAGAAATGATTATGGAAGATATTTGTAAATTTTTTATCACATTCGATAACCCGCTGATCGTCGATTGAGGGTACTGTGCGTGGTATCGTAAAGTATCTTAAGTGGATTGGGAACTTACGTATTTTCAGGCAAAAGCAGATGCCAGCCACGGCCAGGAAGACGACCAGGAGCGAAATCACGCTCGGTGCTAGCACGTGCGCATCGAAAAACAGAGAGGATCCCTCTGTTTCTGGGGGGGCCTCGTTGTACATTCGATTGCCGGTGTTTGTCGACATCATGGTGAACAGATATTCCGCTTGCGTGGACCCGGCGTCATTGTAAGCCGTCACGCGGAGCTCGTATTTAGCACCACTTTCCAGATTAACGATTGGAAATCTTGACTGTGGGGGAGCGTTGTTGGACACTGAAATATAAGTTCCGAATAAGTTAACTCAGTACCATTGCACAAGACTCGAAAACCAGAAACTCCGTTAAGCGTCTGGTAGGATCGTAATTTTGGACGTGTTTTAATAACACACGTTTATTCACATACACACACTTTAGTGAACATCATTTTAAGTACACGGATACACGTGCATTAATGCATCCATATTTTAATTTCTGTAATTTTTAGAATATTGATATTATTTTATGTATCGAGACTATGGTTTCACAAGTTCCGCGGCTGTTGTTATTTTGCTGCTGTTATTATTTTTAATGATAGAATTCAATGATATCTTTTGCCGAATCTTTAAGTGGACATATGAGATTTATTTACAATTCTAAGTCTGTAACTGCAAACGAAAGACGCGGGAAGCTAAACGTCTGAGAATCGTAGAACCAACAAGAAAATATTGAAAAATATCGCTTCAGAATGGTGTTTTCCATCACCTACGAATTTTTTTTTCTCAAAAGAAGTCGTTTATTGTCAAAAGTTAGTTGATTACATTTTTTAAGGGTGGTGGTTTACAAATTAATTTTGGCATCTACTTTATATATCCATATTTTGATTTCGAAAACTAATAACTGTATCCTAAAAATTAGTACGGATTAAAATGCGGATACGTTAAGATGACATGTAGTGTAGTACGTGTACGTGAATACCCGTGTATACGTGAAGTGGGAAATAGTCTTACCTAACAACCAATCACCAGGGAGCCTCCGATATTCCACCACGAAGTACAGCAACGGGCAACCCCCATCCTGCCAGGATGTTAATTCCAAAGTGACGAACGTCTGGTTGACCTTGACCAGTTGCTGTTTGGACGGCGCGATCGGCTTGGTCCCGTTGGTCTTCGCGGTCTCAATTTTGCTGGCACTTCCGCTGCCAATTCGGTTGAAGGCTGCCAAGGTGAACTGATACCTGGTCCCGCATTGTAGCCCTTCCAGTAGGTGTGTGGTTGCTTTGCGATCGAGCATCACGTCCTCCCATTCGGACGACTCACGCCGATAAGCCAGCACGAATCCCTTTATCGGGGCGCCCCCATTATCGCCTTGCTTCCATTGCAGCTGCACAGCGTCTGTTGTGCTGCCGGTAGCCAGCAAAGTCGGTGGCGTAGGCGGCACTGAGCAAAGTTTATCAATTAGAGCGATGGCTCGAGTGTTTCAGAATGTTTGGCTGGCAGATTAATCGCGCGGTACAATAATTATACTAAGGATAACAAACGATGAAGCGATTGTCGAGTGGTATTATAAGAAGTGCTCCACATGTTGTCCCCTTCAACCGAACAATACATTTCAGTGGATATGTTCTCATTCATAGTGTGCGATTAAAATATTTTACATTTAAAAAATCAGTATTTAACACTGACTTATTCACTTATTAATTCCCTTATTTCACTCAATCTAAAGGCTAGTAATCTTAATTGGCTCCTAAAAGATTGACTTACTAATAATATGAAAACCTACTATCATTTCATATATTATTATATGAAAAAGTTATGTATAGAGAAATGTGCATTCGTAATTTTCAAACGCTGATACTACGTAGAAAAATGATGAGAATTCAGTGGAACTAGATTTTCATAATTGATGCATAATTATAAGCGTTTCATTTCAATTTTAAACTTGCTACTAAAAAATTCGTATTGAAATGGAACGCTTGTACATAGTATGCGTCGATTTGGACTCGAATTTCCATTATTCTGCATGAAGCATTTAAAAGTTTAAACATTATAAATGTCCAGTTCCCTGTACATAAATTTTTCATATTGTTTATTATTGCACAAGCAGTCCGGAGAGATTTTCCAGTAAAAGCGTGACTGCATGGCATTGTTTCCTCTTGAAATAAAGTAGAATAAGCCGCGAATGATTGGTCACATTCTCTCGAGAACCCTCGCACCAAATCAAAAACTCGCAGAACCACCGCGAATAGCAGAAGCATTCCTAAGCAGCAGTGGTTCGATGCTAGCGGCATTAAATTGCATGGTATTAGTAAAATCCTAGAAATTCATAAGTCACGGGAAAACGAAATTCCAGCGTGCTGCTCGGATTTTCAAATCTTGTTCGATTTCCATGCCAAAGGAATCGTGTTCGTCGAACAGAAGATTCTGCGCCGAACTAGCTGGCGTTTCCCTCGGATTTTTCCCGTTTCGCAGCCAGTCACGTATGCATACGGAGGATCGCGAGATCGTGTCGCAGACGTCCGTGATCGTTCGTCCGTGTGAATTCGCATGACGTTCCAGATAACGAAGTATGTCCTGTGCACGCGTTTATCGTGTACTTTCTTTGCGTACGTTCGAATTATTCTCAGGGAAACTAATGTGGCAACCATGCAGTCGGAAAATAGTTTACGGTGACATTTAACGAACCGAACTTTTCCCAGTCGCACAGTGGGAAAATGCTCAATCAGCTGAACAAAAGACATTTTTCTCAGGTATTCCAATCGCAATTTTCAGGGTACAATTTAATAGTGGAAATACCCGAGTACGATATTTTAAGGAATAAACTTGTAAATCCTAATTCGAACCAATTACCCGGGCCACTTTCCTTGTTGACATGGTCTGTTGAATCTAACGCTAGCGGCACCAGTTACATTGACAACAGATCAGAAGAAGTTTCCTAGAAAAAAATTAATTTGTAAATGACAAAAATTAAAAATAATAAATATATACTTTTTACATATGTAATAAAAAAATATACTTTAACAATAAAATTTCAAGTATGAAACGAAACACGGTTTAAATTCTTCCACGAAACTTTTATCCAGCTAGATTGGGTATTTTCCCACTATGAGTCACTATAACGTCACGTTGCATCGTTTTCAAAACTTCATTCAAATTTAGACTATTGGCCGAACGTTATCGTCTTGGTAACTATCAACCTCAAATAATGGTACAAGCCGCGAACATCTTTTAGAACCGAAATTGCGGACCTCGATCTCCTAACGGATGTACACCGTGTTAATAATTTGTTGGGTCGCCGAGGGTCGAAATAGAAAGTAATGTGTCGAGCTTGGTGATAGAGAGCGTTAATAAAACTGAAGTAGGAAAACGAATGTATATAGTGGACACTTTGTAACTCTAGTGGTACAAAGAGAAAAGTGATAAATCTCTATGTAAAAAATAAACAAAGAACATCGGACAAAGGTTTTTTAAGTTAGACAAAAGAAACTTTATCGTTGGTTTAATATTGTCTCACCAATATCCTGGTATCGATATCTTGTTTGACTCTAGGGAATAGCGTCTGTGTACGATATAATGACATTTCGGTTTCAAACTTTTCACATATATATTACTGTAATTAGAAGTAACTTCTGGGAAATCGAGCTTCGTGGCGCGACTTGTAGTAGCATGGAGGGGTCTCGGTTCGAAGAAGCTCCATAACTAGTCGACATACCTTGAACTTGCAGGGTATATGTGATTTCATCCGAACCGAGCGGATTCTTCACGTGGCAGAAATAGTTCCCCTCGTGAGTTCTCTGCACGTTCCTCAGAATAAGTGTATTATCCATTCCAACGTCGGATCTGCGGGAAATTTACGATAAGGCTGAATCCTGTTCAATGGTTCATTATATCACTTACTTCTGCAGCTTGACGTCCCCGCGTCGCCACTCGACTGTTGGCCGTGGACTACCAACGGCCAGGCAAGCCATACTGACGTCCACCTTCCATGGGACTACTAGTGCTACCCCGAACGATATTATAGCTGCTGGAACTAATTAAACGCCCCGGTTATTCTTCCTCTTCGTTAAACTTTCCCGCAGTCGTGATCCGTGTTTGAGTTTAGTTACGAAAGTTCGCGACCCCGCTTCTCAACTCCCACGAGTTTACTGAGAGAGTTATGACCGGGAATTTTTACCGAGGATACGTTTCGGGTGGGAGGTGGTTCCTTCAATACCTAGCGACTGTTTCAATAACCGGCGATACTTTCGGTGTGCGAACGAAAACTTCCACGGGGTCGTGATTAAAATGCATAATTCTGTCCCTCGCGGGAGGCAGGTGGGGCGCGCGAGGAGGAAAGGTAATCGGAAACTTGGCTGCCACTCTCGGTTACCGTAATCTACTGATCCGAAGTCGACTGGAACGAGCCGCAAACTTCGTCCTAGCAACTTAAACAAGGAGGACGCGTCGATTAAGTATCCTACGCATACGGAACGAACACCGAAAGGATAGTGCCAGTGCACAGTGGGCCAAGAGCTCCCAAAAAGTGGACAATATTCAAAATTGTGTCAAACGTTTCTGAAACTTGCTAGCACAAAATCGCTTATTCGGTAAGGTTACTATAGTATTTTCTACTACACACGTCTGTATAGATTGAGTACAAAAAAGAATTTACGGTACGAAGTTTCACTTCAAGTTCATCTAAATATGTAAACATACATATGTAGAAGATCCGTATTTCCACTACCTTCACCTTCCTCGACATTTCTGACCTTGTATGACGTTGGACGTCGTTCTATCTTGACACACGCTGTAATATGACATCAAAAGGTATATAGCATTCCATTTAAAAAGTTGAAGGTCACCTCCATTTCTAAAAAGAAATATTGCAAATACGAATAAATTACGGACGCCATTGAGTGGATTACAAAACATAGTATTGCTTTTTTGTTTTCATTTTTCTATATTTATGACCATCTGTGATCTGTATATACTATTATTTTTTTTTGTGTTTAATATACGCCTAAATAATTCGTCTCGAAGTCTTTCTTACATTAACCCATTGCCCTACGATTTCTTTCGTAATTTCGTGTTCGTAATTTCCTAAAAAGGGAGAAAAAATAAATCTATTGTATGCCTACATGTTCTCCAATAACTAAATGTTAACGAAATCAAAATAGAATTTCATCTTGGTTTAAAGGAAATTAATAACATATATACATTTATTAGACTCTGTTCAGAATCTTCATCACAGGTCTGCCACGATATTGTAGGGCAAGGGGTTGATTGTCTACACCATTTATGGTGAGTTTTTGAAAGCTCCTGGCTAGAGCACACGTGGCGGTAGGGGACAGGGAGAAAACGACACAGAGATAATTGCGCGAGTCGTGATCACCGGGACATCTCCGGGGAGACCGACCTCGAATTTTTCATAAAGCTTCCGTGTTCATTTAAGAGTTCTCCACGCAACTCGAACACGAATCAATCCCCCGAGGAGAGAGAGACCACGCTAGGAGAAACGTTCTCCAGCGGCAACGAAAGTTTCGCGACTCATTGTCAACGCCTGCTCACCGGTATTGCTCAGCTGCAGTTTGATGGCCGGAGTGCTAGGTCCTTGCCCTACTTTGGTCGAGGCCGTAACCCAGGCTTCGTAGGACTCGCGCTGCTTTAAGCCGGTCGCCTCGTGGTGCAAATTCTGCGCAGGCAGCATGCTTTTGGTGATCTTCATCTCCTGGCCCTGGTCCAACACACGAATGTAAACGGTGTACTGGGTGAGGATGCCGTTTGGTCGTCGAGGCGGCAGCCAGGATATCACCACCGCGTCCTCGTTGCTGGTTACTGCTTTCACACGCTCCGGTGGGTCCGGAACTGCGGTCAGAACGGTACCGTCATGGCGAAATGTCCGTTTCGAAACGCTGAGGAATGGGTCTGACAAGACGGAAGCGTTACGATTGTTTATACGGTATGCCTTCCCTCTGACAAAGTTTACAACCGTGCTGTTGTAGTGTTGATTTAAATTCGCTTGATGAGAAACAGGTGGTAACTTTGGACACGATTCACAGTCAGGAAGAAAAATAAGTGGACTTTACCGTGGTCCTTAGCTATTGCAGTCAAACATTTTTTTTACTTTTTCCTGTAAACACTTTTAAAATTATGACACTTGATGAGAAAATGATGTCTGAATCAAAACGATAAAAATCGATTAAGGTGCCACGAGTTAGAAATAACTAAAAATGACACAAATTGTGCGAATTCATTTGTCGTTACATTTTTCAGTGATTATTTCGATGGAACTAATCGTTGAACTCAGTGTGAACATTTATTCTTTGATAGGGAGAGTGACACCTTGTCTACATCCGTCGAACCATATTTATGAGCATATGTCATGCTAAAAGCGCATGGAAATGCGTTAAAAATATTTTACGAGTTTGTCATCGAGAGACGTCTTTACTTTTGCAAACGTCCTACTTTCGAAGTGTGCTTTGCTGAAATCGATTCTTCGTAAGTAAAGGTTCTGAGAAGTTTATTGATAACAGCTCTGGGGAAATACCGTGGTTTTCATTCTGTGTTTACTTTCGCGGTACGAAATAAATTGAACGCGCCGCTTTAAAACATACGATTGTATTTGTATTTTCATGAAATTCATTCCTGTGTATTTGTTAATGGTTATAGATTGATTTTCCGATTTTTCTCTGAATCGATAAAAATCGGATGGTCACTGATTTCCATTTGTACTGTTCAGTCCTTGGCATCCGTTTAAAGCGAACCACCGACCTCTATAAGATCTGTCAAATCCATTCTCGTGTCGTCAAGCCAAGGCATATTCTTAAATTTTGCGAACAATGCTACAGCGAACTCCTGTTAAAATATTCATTCCGACGCGACGGAGGCTGGATTGATCGAGACAGTACTCTCGAATTTAAGTTACAACCCAATATAAACTCTTAGCAGTCGAGAGGTTACTCAGAGTCACTACTAAAGGAAGTGCTGTACCATTATTCACAATATTGTTTACATTATTAACTATATTGATATTTAATCGATTACTACACATTTAAAAAAATGAAGAAAATTTTATATAATGGAATTATTGTAGATCAGAAGAAACGTTTAATTTTCAAGTTAATATTGTTCTGACAGCAAAGAATTAAATACATAGAAGCTCTAATAACATGGTCCAATGTATTTCAACTTTTGTTGACGTTTCGATTCTCACTATGCGATTATTAGAGTTTTTCGTGCTGATTCCGAATCTGCCCTTAATTGCTTTCCTAAACGCACAGGTTTTGAGAAATTTGAGTTTGTAAAAGACATATATTTCAACTTTAAACAGATATTGTGAAGTTATTATAAAAGATATTGAATTATTTATTACAGCAAAAGATTCTGTAGACGGAAGACATCACTTTAGCACCAATTTTTTAGGATATTTTTCAGTTTATCTAAAAAATCAGGGTCCAGCGGAAAATCGAACTATACCACGCGATAGGCCAGACTTTTATTTTGAGAAACCACCCTTTCAAGATTGTAACGTCGACGTTTTTTTCGAACCAGAAAGCAAAATATCTTCACCCGACATGATTTGCCGCCAGTGGCGCTCAAACTTCTCTTTGTTCGCACGACAATAAATTAAGAAATTCATCTGCATATTTCGTTCCCTCTCGACCATGTAACATCTGAAAATTTTAAGTTATTTATCTGTTGCACCCAGTATTGTTCGGGTCAAAGTTGAAATGCTTGGCGAGAATGCAGCGAAAGGGCAAATGGTCGTTTCTACGGTTGAAAAACAGGCAAATTGGTCTCCGTTTTCTTTGTGACACACGAAATTTCGATTACACCGTGTTACAAAGCAGCGCTGCGAGGTTATTATGAATTTCGAGATAACCATACAATTATTCGCGACCCATTTCGCGCAGTTTCGGTGCCCGAGGCTGGTGTGCTGCAGCTGCGTTTAATGGAAAACCGGCTACCGGCGGAGTTTCCCCGGAAGCCGACTAGCAAACGGGAGCACCGTCCGTGGCATAATGTTACTTCAAAGGCGCGTTAAAGTTTCTGTCATTGACTCTTTTAGTCCCGTTTCACTCGTCGGCCGTGCGAGCTGTCCGATTCCACGGAATTCGGGGTTGGCAAGTGGCCTCCAACCCCGGGCACGGAATTTAAAGCAGCGTAGCAAGCACGTGTGCAAACGCCATTTCGCTCCTCGTTTTTACCCAGTACGAATGTAAATGCCCCGTCACGAATAATAATACGAATCATCGGTGAACGTTCAGTCCGGCGCGGCGAGACGGGCTCTTTTGCGTTTAATTATATCCTCGAGGCCTCTTCTGGGTATTCTCAATTCGCCCAGCGAAGTTTATTGCAAGTGTTTAGCATAGATTTTTATTTATATTATTTATTATTTTATTATAGAATATGTACTTAATTCGATTTCTTACATCCTTACAACACTGTGCAAACATGTCAATATGTATATCGTTGTATAACCTCTACTGCTCCGACCAGAGAGGTAGTCAGATTACGCAAAATCTGCTCGGTAATCCGATAATGTGATTTCTCATAAGGATAATAGTAACTCGTTAATTATTCTTACTAATTGAAGCTTCCCTACAGCTTGGATTTGATTTAAGAAGCTGTTATTTTTGCGAATGTATTATAAAATTGCAAAGGAAGATTTTATCGTCAACAAGATTCATACAAGTCCGCGAGTTTATGTTGTAATAAAAACGTACATCCCTTAAGTCAGCCTTTTTAAATCTTGATGGCGTAGTCATTATTATTTGTCGCCTTTAAACACATAATATACAGGGTGAGTTAATAAAAATTAACATCTGAAGTACATGAATCTCGTTATCCACTAGCATCATCAAAAAATTAAGTGGATATGCCTCGCAGAACTAGCAAAAACGGGAGTATACTACAATCGCGACGGTCGCACGATAACGACGACTAATTACGAGCATACTGTAGAGAAGCGTTCGAGCGCGAAGAAAGGCAATAAGACGACTATCGACAGCCATTCAAATTTCAATAGCCCTAGATTGACCGTACCAGATGTTCGCGATACGGCGGACCGTGTCCTTTGAAGCAGTGCCACGGAATCGGCGAACAATTGCGGGAACATATTGGGCTATCGAAACATCAACAGCACGGTGCGTCGTAAAGTCGGCAAGGTGCCAGAGGGGAACGGCTATTCGGAGTGTCTGAAATTTACTTCCGGTCTGCGCGCGTCTTTGGTAGACGAGGAGGCTCTACGTTTCCTCTGTATTCTATAAAGTTTACCAGTTTCTTCGGTGATGCAGGAAATCGGGCTGCTGGTGACACCCTCTCCGGCCTTGGTGTAGGCAAGCACCTGCATCGTGTAATTGGTGTAGGGGCTGAGCCCGTGGAGAACAGTACTCAACGCGTGGCTGATCTTCGTCTCCCTGCCGGACTGCTGCTCCTGGACCGCTCCGCCTGCCTCGTATAGCAACTTGTAGCCCTGAACGATCCCGTGAACTTTGTCGGATGGCGGTGGTTTCCAGGTCACCTGGATAGTCTGGCCGGTCAGCGCCGCACAGGCCACGTTCAGCGGCGGAGCACTAGGAACTGCATCAGAATGTACAGTAGCAGTCACTTACACAATTCAGTCACATTCACAACATTTGGCATTCAGAAGATAAATTTTTGTATTTCTCTTCCAGAAATCGGCTCCAACACAGCTCGACAAAGTAGAAGAATAAATATGTTGGAGAGTGATTAGGAGCGACTCTTATTTAACTTTTAACATACTTATTTATTTATATATATATATAGATAATAACACTTACAAAATAAGATAGAAATATTACATGTTCGTTCTGTGTTCTGATACATACCCTGTTCTCTATTACCAACCCATATAAATCTAAATCTTCCAATAATATGTGCGATCAGGAATACCAACAAAATACAAGGTGAGTCACTTTGAGTACCTCAAATATCTTTGCTGTTTTCAAAGATACATTATACAGGCTGGTGCGCCCAATTTGTTCACCCTCAATAACTTATAAGGTATGCATTGCAAGGAAAACCTTTTTTTAGAAACGTTGTATGGTTTGAAGGGATACATTATGTAATTCATATAATGTTTTTGTCACTGGAGGCGTTTCGGAGATAATTATATAAAGTATAATTATTCAACGTTATTCGAGGTCACATTGGTTCCATTTAAAAAATGAAGATGACCTTGATACCTCAAGAATACCATAAAAATTTTTGATATCGTAAGAGCCATTTTACCATTCAACTTTATTCTCGCGACATTTAATGTATCTTTGAAAAGAATAAAGATATGTAAATAAAAACGTTTTGTGACCTCTTACTCTGTATAGTACGTGAAGGCAAAGTAAACAAAGTCTGTTGTGCATCGACGGTCGTCGTTCAGCACTAGCTTTATTCCCTTTTCTTGTCCACTGACCAGGAAGCATACCGAAGTCGGACAAACCGATTTTGATGAAATTTATGCGAGAGATACTTGTTGGAGAAATATTTAAATATTCTTTTTTTGGCAATCATCCATGTTGAAGAGGTCAAAAGTACATTGTTTTAAATATCTCGGTAAGCAGGGGTATAGGCAATCTTTTCTTTGCAATTTACATGGATTTCATCAAAATCAATTTCATCAGGCCGAACATGTTACGGGAAGAGTGGGAGTGTGTCGTGCAAATTTAACCGTGATCGTTTTAGTAAAATTGGAACGGCCACTGTTGCATCGTCAATTCCTCTGAACCGAGCCTTCTCGTTCGTCAAGGACCCTCGTAATTTGCCATTCGGGGAAAATCAACCGAGAACGTTGGACGAGGAGGTAACGACGGCGTTCGTCCGTTATGGTGCTAATTGGAACTTGGAGACTAGCCTAGCCGAACGATGGTAGCAGCTTCATGTTGAAGAGTCAGAAGCTTATTTTCGTTACTGTGAAATTGGCAGAAGGTTCCTAGATCTATTCTAGATGTGGTGAATCCTAGAGTGAACTGTTCAAGTGATTGCCGTGTAGTGATCTTATCACGTAGAGTGACATCGAAATGGTGCCACGGCCGGAAATACAGCAAATCTACTTTCACGAAGTGAATGATTGGAGTGCGTGTTCAAATTGAAATTGGACTTTAACACTGAACCTACCACTGCTTATATTTTTCATTGCATAATTATTGAAATTATAAAGTTGTATACATGGAAATTTTTATTAATAGAAAATCTCATATAAGATTTATTTGAACATAATTACAAAAACGAAATACACCATATACCAAATAGAATATGGTTATTAGAGATACACAAATATTGTAATACCGATGTATGATTAGTTGGAACAGTATAGACAAAACTTATACTTTAAGACCACAGGTCTTAAAAAATGATAACATGTAATGACAAGCTTTGATATTTAGTTTAGCTATTAATATATTGAGACTTATATATTACTTTACTGAGTTTATAATTAATTTGAGCCTTTCCTTGTTGTACAAGTTGCATTGCCATAAAACATGGTTAAGCGATTCGTCACCCTCCCTGCAGCTACACTCAGGATTATCAATAAATCCAATGCGAGCCAGAGAAAAAGCTAGATGATAATGGTCAGATCTACACCTGTTTATGTAAATTGATTCAATATATTATAATTGATTCAATATAAATAAATAGAGCCTTGTCATTTTATAAGACAAAACACTTAAATCGCTTTTAGAGCTTGGTAGGTTTAATGTTAATGAAAATGTTATGATAGGGTGAAAAAAATTTTTTAATAAAAGACTGTGAGACGTGAAGTCAAAGAAATACGTCAATGCGTTAATTATGGAATAATGGATCATATATTAAGTCAGGCCCGGGAAATTTGTGAAGAAAGTTCGGGGTGAAAATCTGACATTTACAAATGCTAGTCTTTTGCGGAAAGATCACTGCCGAAACGTTAGGCATAAATGCGCATTTGAAGCAACAATTCTGGATGCTCAAAAGTTGTGCGCAGAGAGATCCATCGAGGTTCTTTTACGTCTCCGAGGACCGTTCACTCGGTCGAGTATGAAGCGCGCGCGCGTCGCGATATGGAGCAACGCGACGATCGTCGTACGCGCGCGTTATCGCAACAAAGGGATCCACTTTCTCCATCGAGGTTTCGCTCGCGCGTCGCGGGAAAGCCTCTCTCCCGAAGAAGTTCGTTCGTTGTATCGCTGTCTCGAACCCGCCGCGCCTAACGAAACAGGAGGGAAAATGGAACGCGGTCGTGTGGCATTCCCGGCATCCCTGTCGAGAGAAGCACCCAGCAAATGCATTCTTGTCCCAGAACTGAGTGACGGGTCAGTGTTTCTCGATAGAAATATCATCAAGGGCGTCTCCTGGACTAGAAAAAATCGACTTTGCTTTTTTTCCATTGTCAGTCCCTCATTCGCCCCTAATATCATTCTTACACGTTTTTCACGTAAACAATTATCTTATTCTGCCGTTTATAGAACAATCGATCTGAAATTTTGTACCTCAAAGTATAAAATATCAAATAAATATATATAAAATAATATAAATATAATTATATAATATAATAATATAAAGTATAAAGTATATAATATCTTTGTTGTTTTCAATGATAAAGTACATGTCTGGAGGACAAAGTTGAATGGTAAAAAAAACTTATTCAAAACCAGGCTTATATTTTTAGTACGCGTATATTATATTACATTTAATAATATCTTTGAAAACAACAAAGATATTTGAGGTACAAACGTTAGGTGACTTGCCCTCTATATATTTGGTATTGGTAAGAGCAAATCATACAAGAAAAAAACGTGGCAAAATTTGTTACAAAAATGGCTTTTTTATTTCGTTTCATGTTTTATCATTATGTTAATTTGTGTGGCACAAGAGGGCCACATTTTAAGTTGCGAAGATAAGGGACGGATGAGGGTTCAATCGCGTGTCATTAAAAATATGTATGTCTGTCTATGACAATTTCAATAAGTTATCTGGAGTATCGATTGGATCGGGTAATGGTCATTGACAATGATTCGAATTCGTCGTATTTTAAGATATCAGTAACGAGATCTACGAGGAAATAAGGTATCGGGGTTGTTACCAACGTTAATCAAATCGAATCGATGTTCACTGATAGGTCCAAAGAGTTTATAGATTGCATCGAAAATGTACTCTTGTTGTCTGATCGATTTACTCTAATTATATTCGGAATTTATGACGAACTCATTTCGGGGAATTTATCGACGTGCATCGAAAGTTGAAACACGTTTAAATTCGTACAAATTTCGAGTAGTTTGTGTAACGCAGATACGGAATGAAACCACTAATGGGGACAGTAAGTAGATTGACAATTTATTTTTGTGCTCGGTTGCTTCCCGTTCGTGAGCTTGATAAGGCAACAACTTTGCACCTCTGGAATGAACATGTCATTTGGTGGAACACGAATGAATGAGCCTGCAGAAACTTTCTACCATCGAGGGAGACATCATGTATAATGGGAGTAGTTTTTGTACACGGGAACGCACGCGGTACGTTTAATTGTTTCAAATGGGAGCTACGCGTGTCAACCGAGCGTTAATGTTTGTTGGGGAACACGACCAGTGGAAATGACTGATTATTTCAGAAAGAAAGGGCTGCGAATTTCTGGCTTGGCAAAACTCTTGGAAAGCTTTCTCATGACATGAAAACATTAAACAAGGCTGTCAAGGTGTAAATGAAAAGATTATAGATTACGTTCAATTAATTAAGACTGATTTCTGATTGTTAGAAGTTAGAGAAGGGCTGGGTGTGACAATGGAAAATATGCTTAACAGTAGTTTATTGCACTTTTAATATTAGTAGCCCATGATAGTAGTTTTCAAATTAATTTTGTATCTATTTCATCCACCCACATATTGCTTTTGAAAATTTTATCCTAAAAATTAATCCGAATTAAAATTCGGATACGTTGATACACGTGAAATAGGGACCGCTAGTTAATATCTACGTCGGAAGGTGTTCTAACACTAGCATGCAAAGAAAAGAAGAGAACGTTGCCAAGTGGTCGCTCACCATCTTCCAGAGTCTGCACGGTGACTGGGTCGGATCCAGGGCCGTCTCCTTTGTTATTGAACGCCTTCACCACCACGCTGTACTGGGTGTACTTTCGGAGGCCGGTTAGCCTATAATCGTACGAACCGTCCCCGTTTCCCGTGATTCCCACTCTCGTGATGTTCACCGATTGATCATTCTCTCTGAAATAAAGCCACGACCGATGTTTCTCGAGGCGGAAAGATAAAGAGCGGGAAGGAAGGCGCGGAACTTGACGATACTTAAAGCCATCCCGGGGAAACTGGAGCGAAAAATGGTCTTCTGATTCCCGGAACTTTCGCCTGGTACCCGTATCACCCCATCTGTCCCTATCTTTCTTTCTCTCGAAGCCCGATATGAAATTCTCCGTCTCTCTGAACGCGGGAATGAGAACGTTCCTGGAAGTTCGATCGTCCGATTTGAGGGCGTCGCGACGTGTTTCCGCCTGGTTCGTGACGAGTCACCGCGATTCATCCCGAATTACCAGCGAGAAGATCAAAAAAGAATCCCAGGGAATCGGAGACGCCGGGGAATCCGATTAGTCCAACTGGAAACATGCCGTAACGCGGCGAAACTTTCACGGAACGTCTCTGATTCAAGCTCTCGTTGCTTCCTTTGACGAATATTAAAATCGTCCGATTAATTCCCATCGTCTCCTAACAAGAATTTGTTATCATCGAATAGCTCCGAATTCCGAGCTTATTGGTCTTTAGAATCGGAGCACTTCCGAACGTTTTCAATTTATCCGTAGGGGTCGTTAAATTCACGTTGTTCTACGATAATTGCAAACGGCAGGACATAAACGTCCGTTCCTTTTTCCCGGAAGCTTTATGCTTATTAAGGAGATTGTTTCGCGTGAACGCTGGGAAATATTGATCATTTTTCTTGAATTACTTTATGCGTTTGCGATGAACAAAAATCTTTAATTGATGGAATGCAAGTACTGGTACGTTCGCCGCCAGCGTCACACTTGTGTGAGGATTGTTCTCGTAATTTAGCACACAATAAAGTCACTAGAATTTGATACTGGGTATTTAAGAATTGTAACTTGTAGTGCAATTTGTGACATGTGTAACTTCTTTTTGTTTAATCAGCAGTGGATACTGTCATCGTTATTTTAACCCTTAGCAGTCGAGATGTGGCTCAGAGTGACCACTAAAATTGCTTTACCATTATTCGCAATATTGTTTACATTATTAAATATGTTAGGATCTAATCGATTGCTGCACATTTAAGTATTGTATGAGTTATTATATCAATTTCATATCCATGAAATAAAAAATATCATATACAGGCTGTTCACGCTGTCACTAGCCATTTACTATTTACTATTTTCTAGTAAATAGTAAATATTAGAAAAAAATAAAAGAGGGAAAAGTATTTATACTATTTTGTTAGATATGACGGTGACCTTCAATTGTTTAAATGGAATACTGTATATTTTTTTAGAACACATGGAAGCGTGTGCCTGGACGAAGTCAACCATATACTGCAAAGTGATTTTCAAGGTTACGAAACGTCTGATATAGAAAAGACAATTTGAATATTTCATACCAATGTGTTTACAAGTATTGTATATGCTATAAAAAATATACGGCAATCCTTTTAAAAAATTGAAGGTCACCTTCATATTTAACAAAATAGTACAAACACAACAAAATCACATACGCCATTGTGTTGCGCATGAAAAACAGTATTACTTTTTCCTCTTTCATTTTTTCAAATATTTACTATTTACAAAAAAACGCTGGCTAGTAACAGCGTGAACACCGTGCATAATGAAATTATTCTACAGATCGGAAAAAATATTTAATTTGCTCAAGCTTCGGATGGAATGAACAATGTTTATAAACGAACCATGTACTTGACAAAATATATTGCGTATAACGCAAACGATGTTCATTTCTTTATTCATGCACACTTATTTCCATATTTCGTTCAATCAAATTCACGTCATATATTTTGCTTCTCACTCGTTACGTTTCTTTCTTATTCTTACCACACATATTCACAAATAACTTTCAAGTTAAGATAGCTCGGACTGCAAAGGGTTAATGTTCCGCGACTAATCACACAGGGAATTAACGATTTTAGAAATAACCGGAGTGTCAATTAAGAAATTGATGTTAGTTAAACGAATGTTAGACGTCTCCGTAGCGGAGTGAATAGAACGTTAAGTGTTAAGAAATGAATAGGATGTCCTATCCTTTTGTCCCTGACTGTAAGCATGCAGGACTGATCGAGTGGTCGTTCCGACATCGGTATCGGGAACTCGCGAACAAAGCGTGACGATTATCCTCATCCAGCCGAGAGGGGAAACGCAGCGATCGGCGCAGCGCGGCTAGCGCGCGTTGGCTCATTGTCGGGTATCATCGCGGTAATCGACGAATATTCGAGCCCCATCGACGAGCCGTAGGTTCCTCGCAGGATTCTACGATTCCGAAGTGTGCTAGAAACTATTCTAAACAGTCATAAGCGGATAACGATACCCGAGATTGGCGTAGCTGATGGTATATCCGAGAAGTTCCCCGTTCCAAAGGGATCGATCCGGTGGTTGCCAGGTGACCTTCACTTGCTGCGGTCCTAAGGCCCTTGCGGTCACGTGCCTCGGTGGTCCACTTGGTATTTCGCCGTCGGTTTGAGCCTGTTGTGTTTCGTAGGTGTTCGGTTGAATGGCGTGGGTGCACCAATCGAGAGAAAAAATATCGTGCGTCAGTCAGATGGCCGCGCAACGAACGCGCGTACGGTCTAACGATATGAACGATAGAATGAGAAATTCTTCAATTTTATCATTGAGCTTTGAACTCGAGATTGAGATTTGAGGCATGCTGAAATGTTTGATACTGACATGAAGGATGTCGCTTGGCGCTGATGTTCCAAAGTGATTTTCCGCAAGCACCCGAAAGTCGTAGGAGGTCGCCGGTTTTAGTGGCGACACCAGCGCGACCGTGTTGTTCCCCGCCATCATCTTCTGCGAGTTGTGCTCATGCCACACGTCTTTCCAGCAAAAGGCAACGACAACGCTTAGAGGGGGTATGCATCGCTGATCGATTGGATTGGCGAGATTCTTGGCGCACGGTTCTCACACATGACACAAATGCGCTAACAATTCTTTGCTCCCGCTCGGAAACGGTCACTGCTATTCTCCCATGTACTCGTGTTCTTTCATTTTTATTTCGATCTTATCGCATCCTGATTCTGAAGGAATCGTTCGAAAAGGAAACATGTTTTACAGTTTCTTTGGTGACGTCACGTTTGAACGAACGACACCTGATTTATTTAGGCATCTAAAATACCTTCGTTTTAATATTAGCAATTCGAGCGACTTGGTTTAAATAGCCGGTGACGTTAACAGGTATGATCTCGATGAAAATTTATTTCTATTTTAAAACGATATTTTATATTGGTAGTATGCCGGGAATTAACTGCTGTGCGAATCGAGAAATTCTTTATGAAGTGCATGGTAAACATGTTTTAAATGCAACATCGTAACAAAAATGCTTCCAGAATTTTCGAAATTGGGTTAAAAACTCTGAATGATGCAGAATTTGTTTACTTCGAAACGTGAAGTGAAAAAACGACATCAATGATTCGTGTGTATTCAAATTGAACATTTAAAAAGAAATTCCACGATTTGTAGGATATCTGATAGCGAACCAAATTATGCTGAATGTTCCGATTTAAAAATTTGTCGATTTGCATAAACATCCGCTGGCCATTTATTGTCAATCCTGCATACATTTCTCAGTGTCCGACGAAGCAATTAAAGCATTAATTCACTGTCTATTCACGGCGATAAAACATCCGGGTGCATAAAAAAGCTATATACCTCGAATTGTCGCATTAAATGTCCTTTAATGTCACCAGCGATCTTTATAGTCGTACCATCGATCGATTAGAAAGTAATAAACCGCGTGTTCCGGTTTCCAATAAAACGTGAATCACCGTCAAGGTAACAAACTATCGTTTATAGCGGATCACCGTTAGTTTGAGCGAACAATGTTTGCGCTCGTAGTATCAACGATTCCCTGATGACGACGAGAAGTACCCTCGAAATACGATACTGATTGTACAAAAGAATCAATTCATCTTTATCCTGGTTGATTGGAATAGCAGTAATCCGTCTCGGAACGCTTATCGAATCGAACGTACGACGCGACCAATCGAAAAACCAAGATCGCGCATCAATGAATCCTAAATCATGAAACGCGATCACTTGACGGCAGGGCAAAGTTCGCAGCGTGAGTGAAGGACGACTAACTTCTACGAAAGCTGTGCACCGCGTAACTCGAGGATTCTCAGCCTGAAAGCGCTCAAAGTTTCATCGAGTACATTGCGCTCTGATTGAGTGAAAACTCGGTGACCCTGCGGTTTCTATTACATTTTACCCTAATACCCTTCGCTATCGTTCACGGCTCCTCGTCGAGCGATCGCGACTAATTTAGTCATTTATACTAGCTCCAGATATTAATTAAATTCAAAAGCAAATAACATCGTCGAGATCAGTATTTGAACATAGAAACGAGAGGAGATCGCGGTCGTACGATCGATTTGGTCAAGCAGAACACCCAGAAGAGGTCGCGACGACAGTGTTTTGTGAACAGTGCTAACTGGACAAAACCACAATTGAAATAGCAATTTCTTTACTACAAACAATAACGTTCTACGTGAGTTCAACTTTGTTTACTTACATATGAACTTTAAAAGAAATACTATTTTTGTCGGTGGGTTATAAGAATAATTTCTTCAACGTCGGGCCAAACAATTTGAGGCTGTTGACAGCGTTAGATGGATTAGTTTACGAAAACTAAGAAAATTTCAATTAGTGAGGACTGCATGGAAAATAGCATAGCGCGGTTTTTATTACACATTGTTATCTGGGTCTGTATCAATAATTTAAGAAATAGGTTTTGTATTATGGTTTTCGTGGAGAGTACACAGGGTGTATCCGTTAAGTTATGTCATCATTTTTTAGGCATTTCCAGTAATGCAATTAAAAAATGTTTTAGACAAAAGTTTCGTAGTACTTGATGAGCTACATGTTCGCATATTCTTAAATCTTAAAAAATGTTTTGTCTAAAACATTTTTTAATTGCACTACTGGAAATGCCTAAAAAATGGTGACATAACTTAACGGATACACCCTGTATATACGGTGAATATTGCAACAATTAAGGTCTCTTACTGCTCTAATTATTGAACTAATACTCTAACGGATTCACAGTAGAAATTCTCGAATTCACGAGAAGATATTAAAGAATCAAATGTCATATACATTTTCAGTGTTAATTATATTTTACTTTGATTTTTAGGTGAAAACGGTAATCTTTTGTGTTTAAAAATTGTGCTAAATTGCGTTAAAAAATGTGACACCGCCTCGCATAATTTGGTCCTCGCATCTCCCAAATATTTTGCCCAACCAGCTCTTATCTTTCGGAACACTGTGCGACAGTGCTAATAAATTCCCAGCTCGGTGCTTGTCCTGAAAACGTGTTTCGCGCGCGTTAACACCAGCCTGCTGCCTCTCCATGTGTTAAGTTCGATAATTTAGCGCGCGGCCGGCCGATTCGAGGCGATTAGGCGTAAATGAGGACATCCGAAGTTAACGAGGGTTGGTGCGCGCCGGGCAAGGAGGACGCGATTGGGCACGCTTTCAAAGGGAACTTTCCTCGGCATGAAAATAAACTAGAGACGGGGGAGAAGAAGCCCGACAGCGTCAACTTCGCGATAAACTTCAGCTTCCTTGACGTTCGACGCTTTTATGAAAAGTAAACCCTCCGCGCAACCTCTTGCACCTACCAACAGGGTTCCTGGTTCCCACGCATCGACTCGACGGCCGCTGGAAGCCGAAGAAACGAGTCATTCGACGCCGCGGTAATTAAATATCGTCGAACATAATGAGAAAAGGTTTCCTTCGAACAACAGATTTCAATTTGCTTCAGCTGAACATCGAAGGTTTCATGAAAATTGGAAAAGTTTCACCGACTCGGTATGCAGATACGAACATTCGTTCGGCCCGACGAAATCTTCCAAGGAATCGGCGTAAAATTAATTTTCCCATTAAAATGATAGCACGGGGGATTCTTTTCATCGGTGTCGAGGAGCGTAATTGTTTATTGTTCACTTACTCTCGTTTTCCTTTTTGTGTCTCGTCTATTTATCGAGCCCCGGGATTGGCGTGGAATCCAAAACGCTGTAAAAACAGTAACGCCTGAAAAACGACCGATTGAACCGGCGAGCAATAAGTTGCGAGTCGAGCCGAGCTCGCTCAAACGCCAAAAAACAATGATCCCAACGCCGCGGCACGTTCTTCGCGGATTTATTATATATTGTTTGCCATACTGTGCTATAATTTCGTTCTCCTCGATTGCTTCCACCGACAACGCGACCACTATTGATTGAACTTGAGATTGAACCTGACATTCCAATTATGGAGTCTTAATGCGGCCTCGTCGAGACCTTACAAATCAAACTCCGCCCTACAGGCTAGCTCTAATGAAACGGTTATCGTGCTCCAGCTGAAAGGCAATTAAAATATGGTAAAAGTTCACCGTAAGCAGTAAAATTGCCGGAAGTTTGAATTGAAATTATGTGTCTCGACCACGTCAAGATCGATATGCTTCCGAAATTCTTATTAACACAGGGTGTCCCGAAATATATTTTTAAGTGAAAAATAAATTAGAATAGTAATTTTAAAAAAATGAAAAATAGAAACGAAACAGAGCATCTTTCAACGAATTATTTTTTGTTCAAAGAATAGGTTGGTACTATAAAATGAAGTCGTTTTTCAGTAGCACTTTGTTGTTCAAAAATTCGGTCTCAAAAATTCACCAGGATCAGGTGTATTAGCATTTGTAAGCAGTAGAATTAGTGGATCATGATCAAACGCCTCAGGCAATGTCTACTGAATAGCATATACGCTTGGTGATTTTTACATTTGATTTTAAACTATAGCGATATGCATATATACAAATATATAATTTCTATTATATTATATTATATATAATATATATTAATAACAATATATTGGATTTCGTTCGCTTTAGCATAAGAACAAATTCGTAATAATTGTTTGATTTGTTAACACAAGCTGTGTTTGGTTTACGAAATCGTTCTACAGAGGTAATATAATTGGCATTATTATCAATAATTATTAATACGTTCTACGATCTCGTATCAACATGCCACGAATTTTCTCCAATCGAGAATATGTCGACATGCATTTCATTTACGGTTTTACAAAATCGAAGTGGCATGCTATGACTTTTTAACAAAGCAATTTTGAGCCAGTGTTCATGGGACATTTTTTTCGTATTTTCACTCGTGCGATCTGCTGGCGAAGTTATGCCAAAAAATTCGGGACACCCTTTATATAAATGACTATTATCTTGTTCTACTATTTTTAATAATTGTGTTGTTTATAAAATTTTCTCGAATTAGATTCGGCCATATATTTCCTAAAATTTTTAACCTACTAAAACTTACTAAAAAAACATTCAGCTGTAACGTCAGACATTTTAAAAATATCAATTTTCGAAAAGTGATAATTGTTTGAACTAAAAAATGTGATATTTAATTTGTTTATATTTTATTTATAAATTGAATAATGAATACCAATAATAATAAATTGAATGTATATCTTTGTACATTACCGGACTAAAGCATTTTCGAAAAATCAATTTCTAGCAGCTCAGTGGCGTACGAAACACGTGGAATGTAAGTCTCCCGTTTGAAAATTCCTTCAATTAGAATTTTAACGTATTTGATTAACTCGAGAGCTTGTGCACAAGATAACGGATTCTAGCCACGGCCACGAAATCATGTAAAGCTGCAGCGAATTTTTTCCTCTCATCGCTGCAAGGAATGTTTGCGAAGCGTATAAAATCGCACGAAAGTCGGCGGCTTTGCTTCCGTGAAATATGTAGGTCTTGAAGTCGAGGGAAGTCTTCGGCTTCCAAGTTCTCCGGCACGGTCGGCTGCTTCGTGCCGTAATATTGCCCTAAATATCCAAAAATCTATAAGGACGTTTTCGTTGCCGCAACTTGTGGAAAGATCGATCGAGAAGCCAGCCTAGTCGGGAGGAACCACCTCGGGGTCTCTAAAGTATCTCAAACATTTATAACGTGGCCCGTACCACATCTA
Organism: Lasioglossum zephyrum; assembly: GCA_028455615.1. Classification (NCBI taxonomy): domain Eukaryota; kingdom Metazoa; phylum Arthropoda; class Insecta; order Hymenoptera; family Halictidae; genus Lasioglossum; species Lasioglossum zephyrum. Next base: position 12,559,567 of record CM052323.1, on the reverse strand, counting down.
TAATAGATTATAAAAGTAGTGGAATGTCGAACAGAATTTCGCATGTGCGTTTTGTGAATATAAGGTAATTAAGAAGAAAATGAACGGAAAATGAAAATTGCATAAACATCCTCAATCTAGTTATTAGTTGGGAGGAATGTATCTTATCTTTATTTATTTTGACTAGATGAAGATAGCAAGATGATGTAAATAGTAAAGAAAATATACTGATTTGAAAGAAATATAGATTGTATAAATTTCCACCTCGGGCATCTTCCTTCGACTTATCTCCTAAGTCGTTTTTGATCTCGGTCGTGAAGAACGTTCTACGAAACTGAGTACGAGGTATACATCTAGACACAGAGAAAAGTTCGCAGTATTTTCTGGTGAGGTGATCGCGAGCGAATCAAAGGACACCTACAATGTCAAGGGACACCTGAAGAGATACCGGCGAATGATATGGATAACATCGACACCACGGCACATGTCGGCATTTGAATTCCGAAGCGCCTCTCGGAGAGTCTCTTTCCTGCTGGGAACGTCAATGCAATAAGTTAGCTAGCTATCTTCGGTTATCGGAGACGAGCACGGATAGTGGACTAGCCTATAACACCTTCTTTCGATCAATCGTAACCCCTGTTTCAAGTCTCGAGAGCCAGCTAACCAGTTCGATCACTCCGACTCACTCGGACCAAGAAGAGTCTGAGGATCATTGAATTTGAGACACGTCGAGTCATCGGGGAAGTATCTCTGTTCCTAGCACACGGAGGAGAGATACTCCTGTCTGGCATAGCCTTGCTAAGGTTAGACAACCTGACTGTAATCCCGGACCGCTAGCGTATCCATTTCCTTCGACATATCAGTTTTCATCTTGTCGCAGGGCACACGCAGATGCCAGAAGTTACGTGAAACGAGCGAACACCGAGAAAATCACCTCCAAAAAACAACAAGTAGTATACGACCGACTGTCATCTTACACTGACACTACAAACTGACGTAACGTAGATACGTAAACTCTGTAATTGCTGAGTCCTACCCGCGAACTTACTCTGCTACTGCTGTAACTTCGGGTATTTTGAAACTTTGATAAACCGTGCTGCAACGGTTAACGATGAGTGTGAATTACTTACTCTGCTAGGTATACATGGTTTGGTACCTTCGTCTGCGCTCTTTGTGCCCGTAGTAGGGTAAATGTACCTATTTCTGCGATATGTTTTCCCAATGAGATGAAGATACGTAAAAATAAATATTTTGTCCTGGATAAATTTGTACAATTCAATGAGAATGTATTCTCGTGGCGAACAAACTTTATATTGCTTTATTATATTCTTTATATTGCTTTAAATTGAGCGAGGAAAGTTTTATTATTATTTGGATACCTACTTCGATACGGTTATCCAAATTGAAGTGTAGAGTATAAATAACTCCTAATATATATATATATATATATAATATTATATATATATAAATTTTAATAAGTAATAACAGAATTCTATGAAAATTCTGAACAGCGGATACTGTTCGCTGTGTACAAAAACGTGGTGAAGCGATGTCGAGTTTTGTCGAATAATATTTATCTAATTCTGTAATGTGTTCCTAGGATAATTTCACGGTTCGCTCCATGGAGAGGCATAGTGGTATGAACACACACGAGGAACGTCAACGAGTGGGCTATGAATATGCGTAGCTAGTGAGAATGGGATCTAAAGTTACCTACGTGCGATCCGACGGGATCTGACTCCTCATGATAATTTCGAACCGAAATCCAGAGATGCGTTTTATGATTTGTGCTACGGTGATAGACCGTGCAAAAATACACGTCTATGATCGCCTTTAGATTCCCACGGGCCGTCGCGAATTTTTCGGGTCAAGGATTTACCGCAGTGTGATATACCTACGTGTTATCTTCCTGTTTTTTTTTGTGTTTTACACACAGTCACAAAAAAGTACGCGATACAAATAACACGTTTTGAGATATGTGTACGTTTTATGTACATCCATTGATTTGTTACTTTATTCTACTCTATTAAAAAAATTTTCAAAAAAAATTTCACCAAGTACAACTAAGGACCCACTCTACTACTACACAGTAGTGTTGTCGACACTATCTATTTTATTTTCTTAGAAATTTGCGAAACATATAATAGTGTGTATCAACAAAGAATCGAAAAATTTGTTGTTTTAATATTTTAATGGTAGAAGTTTGTAGACTCGCGTGCCCCTAAACGTTAGATACTGCATAAATCATACTACTACAAATCTTATGTCTAGCTATGGCCACTGCTGCTCTGAAATATTCGTGTTGGACCGTGGGAGAGTCTATAGTTTATGTGATCTCTTACTTCGGAGCTATACATAGTGCAGCTCTGCAACACGCCTTCAGACAATTTACGTATCACGGGAAGCTTCGTAGTTGTCAAACTATTTCTCACAATCAGTTCCCAGTTGAATTGTATTAACTGTAAAGCTATTAATCATAAACTTCGCAGTTGGTTCGCAATATTTTCTAAAAATTGCAGAGGGAATTTTTTCAAACGAAAATGTCTCTCGAAGAATTAAATAGAATGTCTAAATATTTGTTGAAATCGCATTACTTCGAAATAGTAAAAGTTTTTATCCAAGTTTCATGTGTGCAAAATCTATTCACATTATCACAATATATTGTTACGTGAAATCGTACAAAAACACGTATCAAAAATTTCGATACTCTATTTCGAAGATTATAGTTTCAAAGAGCAGTACAACCTTATTGATCGCAACTGTGTAGTAACTACAAATAGAGCATTAATGAAATGCTTTTGTTTATGACCTAAAACGCTGGGCAACGAACTGTATATAATTAACACTAAACCTACCACGTTTAAACAAGCGGTTTTTTTATTTTTTTAATTATCGAAATTATAAAGATGCATCTATTGATAGCCTTTCATTATCTAAATCAGTGTTTCCTAAACTTTTGATGTCTGTGTACCCCTTCTATAATTTTTTTAACACTGAGTACATTTCTTTAAAAAAATTGCGTATACTTTAATAATCAAAATATATTTATTTTTTCCTTTTTTATTACATAAACGAAAAATAAAATTAATTAACAATAAAATATAAATAAAATAAATGAAATTTATATTATAAATAACATTCATTTAATCAATGAGAAGGATGAAATTGTTTATGTTGAGAGGACAGCGTCCCACACTTTGGGAAACACTAATCTAGATGCGTAAACATGAATTTCAATCCCCTTACATTCACAAGATGTTGGCAAACATTTTGTTTGTAATTTCTGCAGAAAATTCCAATAAAGAAACTAAATAAACAATGGAAAAAACGAATCTTTTATTCTTAAATGATCAAAAGACTCCATAAGAGTTAATACACACACCTCGTAGAAAGCAGCACGTGGCAGGTTCAGCGTTAAAAATTCATGAACAGTGATGAAGCGAAATTCTTGAAAATAGCAATGGACCAGAAAATAATAGCAAGAAGCTTCCCGCGCGATACGAACTGTCTCGCGTGATGTTTGACGGATGGACTGACAGTCGAGTTGCGCGATCAATAATCGTTACTCAATTTATTGCGACGGTCGTGTACCGAATGTCGGACAAAGCGATTTCGCGAAGCCTACCTTGTGCCTCCTTGTACTGGACGATGTAGTTGATGACCGGCGAGCCAGCATGCGCCGGATCCAGCTCGCTGGAAGGTGAGATCCAGGCTAGTAATAACGATCGGCTGCCTCGCTCTGCCACGCGTAGATTCCGTGGAAAATTCGGCGGCTCCTGCACCAGCAAGTGGATCGTCGCTCGAGCATGGCCGTACGCGTTCGTCGCGATGCAAACATAATCTCCACGGTCCATATTGTTCACCTGGATGATATGCAGCTCGGAGATTACTCTTCCGGAGACCGTTTGATTATCGATCGTGTACCTGATTGAAAGAATACCGAACTTATTTATTTTAGCAAATTATTTCTCTGGCTGTAATGGCGAACGCCGTATGTCACATACTTTCACTTTTGAGGTATTGCTGTTTAAAGATTTGATGCGTACGAATTGAACACAGAACATCGGTTAAATTGCATTAGTTTTTTGAGTCTTTCAAATTTGTTTTCATAAAGCACATTTCGTATTAACTCTCCGTATATTGTGCCGGGGTCTATTCAAACCGGAAACATCCAAATTGTCATTTTAGTACTCTATTTGTGGCAATTAAGCTAACTGAATAGTGTTTAATTGAGTAAATCGGAAAGACTAATGTGTCTACACGAGATATCATCAAAAGTAAATTTTTACAAATTATTAATTAAAGCTTCGAACAAGCTTAAAAATTTAAAAACTTAAATATTTCATTACAAATTTATATAAATTCCTCAAATTTTATATAAAATTAAATATTTTATTACAAATTCTATATAATTTAATAAACATTGCCAATTATATGCGTAAACTGAAATTTTTTTATAGTGTGATGTTCGACGTTTTTCCTTACAACCACAGATATATTCAGTGAACCATATTTGTATACTTGTTATTCGGTAAAATTGTTGATTTCAGTGAAAATGTTTGATCTTGCCCGCGTGGGTGAGGTGAAAGAACGGTGAAAGAAAAAGGAAATGATCGAAATAGAAGTTAGGGCAAAATACGCAAACAACATCTCGCGGGTTCATTTCCTGTCAGTCGTCCGGAGCATAGTGCGATGTACAGCCGGTCTGTCTCAAGCGATTTCCGATGTAATTAACATGTGGCCGATAGGAGATCGAAGTGTCAGTCTCATCGATCGTGCTCAGAGCCCTCGGCTGGCTCGAAGTACTTGGAAGGGGGCTTGATTAATTTCGATACAGACCTAACATCGTAGTTGCGATCGACTCGGATGTCACGGGCACGCCAGCTCAGATCGAGAGGAGCATCTCCTTCGGCCTCGCAGCGCAATCTCACGTTCTCTCCTCGTCGCACCGACTTCTGTTCGGTTATCACCAATACCTGGGGGCCCGCTGTTTCAGGAATCACGCATTAATTTCCGGCCGTGCGATTCCTATTCGTGGGAACGCCCGCCGAGGGAACACTGCAAGCTGTATTGTCACTCCGCATTGCTGCTTCGTCAGAGGCAGAGGTTTCACGATTTTAGCAAACAATGTTCGACTATCGATTTCATGATTCCCCGACTGCGAAACCTGTACTCTGTGGCAACTTGTTTTCTTCGGCTTCAAACGCGCAACAATCCAGGCTGCATTGTGTTTTGTGCTAATGAGATGAATAGAAGTCTCTCGCTCGAGTCAAATATTTTTTTTATTTCAACCGGCTTCGAAAAAGAGAAGGTTACTCAATTTGAACAACATGCAGCGTTTCTTTTCATCTTTTTTTCTGTATGGTCAAATAAACTATGTTCACAGTTTAGAAGTTCTAAAAAAAGTTCAATTTGTAAGTGAACTAGTATACAATATATTGTACAACCCGTGGCAAAATGTTTCCGATCGGAGGCGTAGATACTGATATTATAGAAAACGTTCATGTTTTAGAAGTTTGAAATATTATGCAGTAGACTTTCCCGAATACAGTAATATCTGGAAAATGAAGAACTGAAAAATAACCTCAAAAATTGATGCAAATCTGGTGTCTCTCCATGTTTAATGATTGCATACACATTCATGATGTATTAATATTTGATATCATTATAGTCCGGAAAGTCTACAGAATCTTTTGCTATATAGAACAATTCAAAATCTTTTATAATAACATCACAATATTTGTTTAACGTTTCCTTGTTATAATAAATGGATGCTTATGTTATTTTGTTGTTTTTCATTCTTCAATAAGCCACTTTTAAATTCCCATCAGTTTTAACTCCATAAAATGATATTTTGTACTGCTAAGATGTGAATATTTACTGTAAAATCATTATTTATGTCTCCGATTGGAAACTTTTTACCTTGGTTGTATAATACTGAATGGCGGAACCTGTCTAGTTTGTAACTATATTTAACAAACGTAGCTCGACTTTCATTGGTTCGAACGCGAAACATTACAGGCATTACAGCTGGGTTGTGTTACATGCTGATGAGATGAACTGAGCATACACTGTAATTGAATAAAATCCGTGTGCTGCTGAAGTTTCAAATGAATTTTTAATTTGCAACTGGAATAAAACGCGTGTTGCTCGAGTATTTCTCGTAATAAATGCTGTAGGGATGTCTCTATGTTTAACAAATATATCTCGAAGTCTATTAAATTGTTATTAAATTGTTGTACTAAATTGTTGGACAAAGATACTTTACTGTTTTTCATTCTTGTTGAGTTCTAGCTGCAATTGTAGTTCTTACTAAAAATATATACATTTTGTAAATGGAAATTTAGAACCTGTTTTAAGACTTTAAAGACATATATTTATTAAATTCCAAGGTAAAGTCTGAGTCGCGAAGCTGCATTTTTCTGGACATCTGAAAGGTCCCTACTTCCAAATTGTCTTCTCTTTTATGCTCCAGTAAAACGTCTTCTTAATCTCATTTCTGTAAGCCTTGGCCAGCACGTCTAACGGACGAGGGGACCCTGCGGATTCATCCCCTTTCCACAGAATGATTCATAAGAAAGACTAAGTGGTCGAGAGCACGTATCCCGCCGAAGCATACAGACACATTCCTAAATGTTCTTCCACGGGCATTCCCAACTGACAGATGTGCATGTACATGTGTAAGAGAGGGAAAGAGATTGCAAACAGAAATTCAGCCAGGAAACGAAGAATTCCGGACCAGCCGCTCGTGGTCAGAATCCCAAGTCCATGAGGCCGCCGCCGGCTGACACATATCCAGCCGGCAGTAACTTCATGTTACGTGAATATTTTACCATGAACTGTTAGCTGAATGAGCTTGCTGAGGCCCGCGCCGTTCCCGTTGCTCGCCTGGCACAGATAGGACCCGGAATGATCCCTGGATACCCTGGGGATCACCAAGGACCCGTTCTCGGAGACCTCAACTCCCTCTGCGCCGCTGTATCCCAGCTCTCTGTAGTCGCCGGATGTCCCACCTGAACGTTCCAAGGGACGACCATTATTCGCCAAAAGCGACTCGTTGCGCTAATTCGAGTGGCTATGTTCCTGTTATTAACGCAGCTCGCGATAGCGCCGCGTCACGGCTAGCATGGGGAACATGCCGGAGGATTACGGGGTTGCTGGAGCCTCCTAACGGGGGGACGAACAGGTTACACTATTTATACTGTTCACCGTGTTAGGGAACGATGAAAGGGATCAGAGGGATCGGTTTTTCCAGAAACATAATTCATTTTAGAATTAACGTTTAATACCCTTTGGCTCCTGTACACCACAATGGCTTTCATCTAACTTATCTTTTTGGGATAACACGCCACTATAGGAGATCATTTGTGGTTCTCGCATTGAAATATACGTGTTGGATAATTATAGAAGTTCCTGCCCGGCTTTCAGAGACCTTAAGACGCTTTGTATATTTTCTACCTCTGAATACTTGATTTGCCATACTTTATTCGGTCCCGTGAGGAGCATACACAAAAGATGAAATATCGAGATTGAAAACAAAGGATAATTCGATACTGTTTTGATTCTCGGAACCAACTGATCGAGAAATTGTTTTCCAACGAAAGAAAATTGTATTCACAAGATTTTGTCCGACGGAATATTGACACGAGAAATGGGAACCACGGGAGGGTGGTAAAATGTATGCAAATATTTAAATATGCCAACTAGTACGTACACGAGGAGAAAGAAACGTTGGGATCTATATGCTCTCGTAATGCAAACACAGGAATAGTTCCTTATAAATCCCCCTCAATTGCTCCCTCTTCTTCATATGTACACCGACTTTTCATTCGCAAGACAAATAATACGAAAAGCACGAAAATATTGTTAACCGAGAGAGAGGAGCTTCCGAATCTTTACGTATTTAAAATACTGTCTGCACGCCACACATCCAGAGCTGACATTTGTTAGCTGTGATAGTGGCGTATAATATATGTTTGTTACGCAGTGCATATGGGGTTTTATTCATAAACGCTATGTTCCCACGTGGAACCAACAAGCTCAAAGTCTTCAGTATTGTCTACTTAATTTACTTTAGACTGGACTGTTATGAACATTTTTAAAAAAAAGATTAGCCAAATCGGCCCAGCCGTCCACAAATGATGTGCGTACCAACAAATAGCATTTATGTTTTATTTATATAGAAAATGTAATTTATTGCATTTTATGACTGTTCCTGTGTGAGAACTTTATACATATGCGGTTTTATTCATAAGCGCAATGTTCCCACTTAGAACCAAGATGATCAGAGTATTGTCTACTTAATTTATTTGTAGAACATTTGAAATTTAAGTCCCTAATTGGGAACGGAATGTAATAGAGGGTTAATATAAAGTGCTTGAATAAGTTTCTGCTGTTTTCATTTTGGTAAAGAAAAGTCCTTCGGGTGGATAGAAAAATAGAGAATATTTTATTCAAAGTATTCTTCAACGTTAGCTATCACCTTTTCTAAAATTCCAGAAGGAATACCAGAAATTTATTTTTGGGTTTTTATAAAATCCTACATATTATTTGAATACAATTTCGAGGCTTCTGCACAGTGCGAGAGACATGCAGCATTTCTCTGCCAGCAGAATGTAACTGCTGTTGCCGCTGTCTACGCGAGAGGGTGTCCCATGTCATAGGACGTGCGTTTATGACGTTAAATTTTCCCTGGTATTAGAGTATCGGTTGGAATTCATGGTATCCTGTTTCCCTCTTTCGATGGGGAACATTGCAGAGCGCCACGCCGCGCCGCGCCATGCCATGCCACGCCACACCACACCACGCCATGCCACGTCGATGGATCAACGTCACCCGACATTCTTTCCGATACAATAAACAGCAGGAAACGTGTGAACGTCCAAAGAAAGCTCGGTGTTGCGTGAAAAGGTACACTGTTCTAGGAAATGCAGTGGTGCTTCGCGGGATGGCATTGTCACGCTCCCAACAAACGGAAAATCAACCTCTCGTAAAAAACTGAATCGATTCCCGGTGTCTAATTGAATTTTGCCTCGTCATACTTTCCCCATACTCTTCGCCGTCGGAGAGTAGAGCGATTCTTTTCAGGATCGATGGCATGAAAAATGTTACCGAAAATGAGAAATGATTCGTTGAACGATTGTGGCACTGTCGAAATTGCTGGCTTGTTTTACGCTACAAAAATGAGGAGCAGTTTGTTCGGTCTGGTAAAACCCGTATAGTGTAACTCATGCTATTGTAAAATTAGCGGCACATCTCTCGATCGAAACTTGATAGAACGACGATCAAATTCGTGAGAATTCTGAATCTATTGTGGTTTCAGTTACGAAACAAATTTTTCGTAGTATTTACTAGGGTTTCAATGTATATCACTTCCGAGAAAAAAATATGGGTTCCCTCGCACGCTACACCATGAAATAAATTTTAGGATAAAATGAAAGATGTATTTCGAAACTAGAGACATTTAGAGTCAAAATTAGTACAGATGTATTATCGTACGATCATTTTCCACTTGGGGAGATAAGGAGTATACATAGGAGGTCGAGACAAAGCATATTGACTTAAGGCACTGATATTGAAGATAAGAATGGACAGAGAGGAAGAAGTTGACCAGGCGTGATTTAAATATAGGCAATATTTCAAGAATCGGGTGTTTAAATACTTTTTGGAAACACTATATTTACGAACTCTTAATTTAGCATCCTGCTATGCATTCCAAAACTGGACGATCGTATTCCGGTAAAAAACGATCCACCATGAAATCGGAACAAGCCAAGGGAAAAAGTGTCCCTTATCGTGCGGAGGGGCTGCGACGAAAGAGAAAATTATATAGAGAGAGGGAGAGTGAAAGATAGAGCAAATTCCGTCCTCGAGCGGAGCAATATAATGCTCACGATCACCGAACCGATGAAACTAATTATGCCGTTGCTTCATCGAGGGGAACGGCTTATTTCAGGTTGAACGAAACGAGCGAATACGTCGAATCAGCGGAAATTCCAATGGATCCAACCGCCACGTCCTCCCCGGGTTAAATACACCCGATAGGTGTAACTTAATGAAATCGACGAGCACCACGATTGACCCGGAAATCGTCGAAAGTTATTGGTTTTTGTCGAGTGGGAGATCCGGTAGGAGAACAATGCATAAAATGCAAAGAAACAGTGAAAATTCATAGCGAAACAATCCCTTGCACTCCTCTTCCATAGGTCATCAGGTGCACCGTAATAATCTGTCGAGAGCGAATGCCACGAATTACAACGTTCCTCGGATAACCTCTCGTCGATTACGTGCGCTGATACATAGTTGATCGATTCGTCAGCGTAAATTGTTTGGAATCAAATATCAGGCTGCATCGCCGTCACAATGGAACGAACGAAAAACTTACTGGAATGTTTTCATTATTTTCAATTTTGTGGAAAAATTTTCATCGTTATAATAATTCAAGTGAAAACTTTTATGGCCCACCGCGTACACAATTACTGGGTACAGGGTAGTGAATGAGTTTGATCCATCACGCTCCGAGGTGATATGCTATTTGAGGGAGAAACAGATTGACTGTTTTTATCATTATTATTGTTTGGATGGAGATTAAATAACTGCAAGAAATGCGCATACTGTTATTAGTTTTTTTGTAGGTAGACAGGCCAAGGACTTATGAAGGTCGTTCTAGCACATGGCCGTCGCGTCGCGTTGCGGCGAATTTTCGGAACGTATTGTCGATAGGTTCGCGAGCACGGAAAGGGACAAGTTGATCTCGCCAATTAAATGAGACCGAAAGAGTCGAGTCCGAGGCGGGGGCTATGACAATGAGTGAATAAGGTACTCAAAGTTTCCCCGTCTTCGAGTAAAATCGGCCGGAAAGGAGCCGCGTTCCACTTGCGCGGAACCAGCAATGACTACTAATAAGGATCAGCAGGCAGCAGTTGCCTTCGTAAAATCGACAAATGCTGCCTCTGCGAAGCCTGTCAAAGCGTACCCATCGTATCCCGCTTATTAAGGCGGCGCCGAGCTGTGACGAGAAATAATAATTTGTTTTTTCGATGAGACACAACTCGCAGATGACGCGGCGAGCTTATATTTAAGAAATAGAGACGACGTCCGTGGAATTCCAACGAATCAAATCAATTTTCAGCGACACTGGAAATTACCAGGATAGGGCTTATGACGCATTCTCATTTACAGCCGACAATTTCAGATAAATGATGATTTTAATTAATTTGTGTCACGAACAAATGGCTCTGCTTCACGTACAATTCTGTTGAGCCCTTGATAACTTATCTTTTAGTAAAAATGACAATAGGAATATCTGAATTTTGTGATGTGATATGATTTTCCTAATACATATTCCAAACCATAAAATCAAATATAACTGCTTCACTTTCGTGCATCCTATTTCTTCATGAAGTATTTTATTAAAAATATTTATCTTATTAACGAGCTATCCTGAACGATAGTTGTCAATCAGTTATCTAGGTTAAATGCAGTATGTAGTTTTTTATCCAGATTGGTTCTACGATGTCTTATAAATATAGCCACTGGTATCCATTTTGGTTGACGATACCTGACAGTAATGAAATGAAGACTCATTCGAGAATATAAGGAAAGACAGGAAGATGTATTTGTGGTCCAAATGGTTGTATATCAGATGATGGATACAGCTCAGGTCAAGTCAGTTGTATTTTTGATCGGGATTCGTCCAGGCTCGGTGTAATCGATAAGGATAGTGAACTCGTCAGCGAGGGTGGAGTAAACTAGCTCCATCTAATCGTTGCTTTAACCGTAGATTATGCTACCCCGGTATAGCATCTGAGAAACATAATGTGAATTTATGCACAGCGGTCGAAGAAAAATGGGCTGGTTGCTGAGAAATGTTCCGAGAATGGCCACTAGATGTTCTTGAACAGCCAGTTTATCTTCTTTTCAGCAAAGAAAATTTTCTTTAACAAATTGACTGCTAAATTCCACGCTAAGAAAAATGTTCTAATCGATCTGCGACATTTCTCATGCTGTCATCGTTATTATCAAACTTTTACGAAGTAGATACTTTTGTACTTCACTGGAACGTAAATAAATATTGATTTTTTAACGAACTCACACGTATAAAGCCACCAATCATTGGAAAGTACATACGTGTATCAAGAGCCGCTCCGAAAATTGAATAAACAGTGCTTGAAACACATTCGTGTCTGTTATTACAGTATATTTACTAACCAGAAGTATTCATTTATACTCTGAAAACATTTTTTCAATTTCACTTTGTGATACGAAATTTTGGTAATGTTGTTCGTGTGTTTTTTAAGGTAACTTGTTATATAATTGCAACATTACAGATACTTTTTTTTATTCCTTCTCTGTGATAAACAGTAGTCATTCACCGCAAATCGATCTCGGCGAATAAAACTTTTTGACGCATGTGACGCATAATGTTGAAATTTTTCTTCAGCATTCAAGATTGCTTGTTTACTACACGCTCAATGCTCCTTTTGTTGTCATGATTTTCAAATAACGGACTGCATAAGTTCTGCCTGCATGCATTTTCCATTGTTGTAAGATTAGACTAGACCGTAAATAAATGTAAACAACCGTAAATAAATGCAAATCTTTGCATTTAACTTAAATTATGAAAGGTTTTGTAGTAATAAAAAGAAAGAGGAAACCCATGAGGTCTGGAAAATATATTCCATAAAGTTTTGCAATTTCTATATGTTTCTTTAGTGTTGTCATTGTTATACGTTCTGGTGTTGTAATAAAAGTACAGACTATTAGATCTCAAGAGGTAGTCTTTTAATTAATTAAAATAAATTAAAATCCTACAAACTTCGCGTACAGTCAGTCACCAAAATAGAAAGATGCATCTACCAATTTTAAATTATAAACATTGTTGACATTTAATTCACCAGTTAAAATTATACATATTCAGAAGATATGATGTTTTATATGTATTTGTACATGCATTTGTCTGCAATCTCGATGTTTCGTATTTGTAAATGAATTCAGAATAAATCTCGGTCTGTTAACAAAATATATTTGCGGACAAATAAATAAATTGCAATAAGGATGTAACAGTTCTAACAACGTATCTGGGGAATTTTAATATGATTTTCCTGTATACATAGTCAACCTCGTAACTTTGTACGCTTCACTCAATCAATATTTCCTTACGAATTTGTTTTTTACTTTCTCTTTTCCTACCTTTAAATATTTCGTTTAAAATCATGTTTATGAAATAATTAGTATTTTATAGAGTTTTGTAACTAGTTGTAGCACCATGTGGATAATAGGATATCGCGATACAAGTGCAAAGTAGTATCGGAAGGGTTACTTACCATGAAGCCAACAAAGTAAATGGATGAAACAGGACACGAAGGAAATGGGAGAGTCTATCAGTATATTAATTGCACAGGGTTTTGGGAAACACGTTACCTCATGCCAGTCGCATTTCGCAATTCATATATAGGAAGATCAGTCAAATATTCACCAAACTTTGTATTGTACGACTGCGTAGTCGTCCTTATCTACATAAGACCAAGAGGGAGTTCAAGTAAGCATGTCTTATACTCTATCTACACCACTGTTCTACTTATGTACTGTCCTGCTTAATTGTTTCCTCAAAAGCTAGGAAGACGAGTGTGCAAACAGAAGCGATAATAAAGAGTTCGAAACAAAATCGAACAACAGCAAATATAATAAAAAATGAATATTTCCGTGATAATTAATTATAATATTGTCACAATTGAATGAAAACAAGAAATACAAATATGTGAGCAACATATTTTGTGCAAATATATATTACTTTATTTGCAATGAAATAATTAGCGAAGTTAATCAATTATCGTTTCATTTGATTTAATGTTTTACCATCGTATCCCTCGTCTTTTAAATTGACACAATAAATTGCAAAAATAAGTGGTAATTATATAGAAAAGGATACACCTCACCTCAAGTATGCTGTACATAACTGTATATAATAGTAGTTTTCGTATTTTTTTTTTGTTTCAATTAGGTCTGGGTTTATTTTTTTTTTGGGGTTCCGTTTATTTATGAAATCGGTGAGGTGTACTCTTTTCTGTATAATTACTAAATTGCGGATGTTTATTTTCCATGGTAGTAGCCTTTTCAGATCTGAAATATCTTAATATCGTACTTGTCGTATTTTATATCCTGACATTTTTGAAAATTTTCGAAAGCTATCACTGCATAAACATCCGCAGTCTAATAACTACCAATTGTGTTTATTTTGTAATTACAAGAGTAATTACAAAATTATTGATTAGAGGCAAACTGGCCGATTTGAAGGAGTGTCGTGACTTACCGATCGGCTGCTTCCAAGTCACAGTCGGAATGGGGAATCCATCGGCCTGACAAGGGATCGTGACGCCGTGACCTACAACGGCGTTCTGGTCGATAGGTTCCACCGTCCACCGTGGCGGCACTAAAAATACGATCCAATTGGCTTAAAATCTTCCGACTCGTCGGCTCGTTTTATCGACGAGCGTTTCATCCGTGGCCTGATCTCGAACGATCCCCATCGACGACGCCTCTATCCGAATTCAGGTGCTCAGACCGCCGTCAATTACACCGACGCGGCACGGCGCGGCACTTGCCCTGTGTCCGTCACTTGTTCCGTGTTGCTCGCGTCTTGATCGTGATCCGGGTCTGCCTCGTCCGCGAGAACCTATTTTCCCGTTGACAATGCTTCGTTTCGCTCGGCGATACGTCTGATCCTCTCACCGGAGACGCGCGTCCAATTCCAAGATCGTCTTCGCCTTCGTTGAACAGATCAGGTTATATTGAAAATAGAAAAAAAACTCGCCCCGGGAAATGCGTAAAGGCTGACTGTCTCTATGAATCCCAAGCCCACACTGGAAATTAGTTTTTCTTCCGGATTGAAAAATGTGTTTGAAAAATAATCGGAAAACCTATTGCGCGAAGATTTGGCCGATAAAGACTGAAATGATAACTATGTCTATTACGATGCGAATGATAATATTGACAGCCTGTGTGCAATAATGTTGTAACACAGAAAATATTTTCAATAAAAACATTTCAACGAACTAATTCCTAGTGGAACGGTATGTCAACTAAATTATTTCCACATAAATCTCTGTCAGCCAGAAAATCGATACATTTGTTCAGTAAGTTCGCGTCCGCACTGGCAGTAAGTAGAAGCGACAAGCAATAGTCAGACACGACAGTCGAGCGTTATTTAACAGCGCACGAACTGGACGACTACTGTAATCCGATTTTTGTAGAGCACGAAAACATTTCATTCCACACTTTTTACTTACTTTTGTACGCGAAAGTGTATCCTCTTTTCAGTGCCATTAGAATTTTCGGATTGTATAAACGAATAATGATTTTACATCCGTGCGATCACAGCTGCGAGCACATTCTTCATATTTAGACTGACAGGTAGAAAAACACGGCCAAATCTGGTTGAATATATTCCGAATATAAATCATCCACTGAAAGAAATGAATTTTTTTGTCCGGATTCCAGCATGAAATGTCGGACATTTATGACGACTGGCCGAGACGAAGATCAATCGATGGGTTGTCCACGGTTTGACATCGAATGACGCGAAAGATTTTCCGCCGCACTAATTAGCCATTGTTCTCGCGGACGATGGTCAGAACCGGAAGATCGAACGGCTGCTTCCGACGACTGGGATCGTCGTGACCGGCCCCGATCTACTATTGTTTCATACTGTCGCATGTTTCTGTTTTGTGTGTGACTGGCTATTTACGTATACGTGTGTGTGTGTGTGTGTGTGTCGATGGTTTTTACTCGTATGTTGCGAAACGGCATGCAATGTTCAACGGGTTCGATGTACTGCATACTTACGGGTTGCTAAGTGTGTGTGTTTGTGGAATAATAACGTGTAACTGTGTATGCATGTGTGTGTGTTCTGTCAACAGTACCGACGGTGTACTTTGTGATGGTGTTTAGACTACTTGAATTGACGATGTCGGTATCGGAGGGATGAAAAATATTATATGCTCGCTCGTCGACCAAATGAGAAGGAACTAATTACCGGAGGGAAAACTTCGAGCAGCAATTAAAATAACGAACGAAAGACTGAATGAAACCATTGAAAGTAAGAACCAACAAGATATCGTGCATTCTTAAACCGAACAGAACAGTACCGAACGGACGAACAAAACGAGAAAAAAGGTAGAGTGGAAAACGTGCTTGGGAAACAAAATCAAAGAAACCGTGTTATTCGGTGCTTCTTGGCGATACGGAATATAACGTGCGTTAATTAAACGAGATGGAACAAAAGGGGGTATATAGAAAACGAAATTCGTCGATCGATCATTACGAAACAAGGAACGGTATCCTCCGGAAATTGTATAAAGTATACGGTGGTAGAGGAAGTAACGTGTTCCATGCATGAATTATTCAAAAAATATAAGAAACACAGGCAGGCATCATTCCAAGTTAAAAAAGATTCTGTATACATAATGGTGATTGCGTTCGATTAATGAAAAACAACATCACGAACAACGCAAACCTATCTCAAAAATTACTTGTTACTCGTGAAAGAAGAAGGCACGCAAAAAACTTCGAGGCACACAGTCAAATATGTATATAATAAAAATATTGCTTCCAACGTTCTTCCATCGTCATTCCAAGTTGCTCTTTAGAATACATATATATAAAATATGTATAATGTATATAATTATTGTATATGTATTGTATATATAATATACAATAAATGTATATACATAATATATACTTGTACACATACATATACATATATGAAAAATATATGTATATGTACATTATATATACATATATACATACAATATGTACATATATTATATACTTATGCATGTATATATATATATATATATACATATATTATGTATATTATGTATATAAACTTATTATGTACATACTATACATGTCATG
>CM052323.1:12529614-12542574 GCA_028455615.1 Lasioglossum zephyrum | reverse complement strand
TCAGAAACCTTTAACTACGCGAACGCATGCTTCTTACATCTGTCACAGACATATCGGTTGCATTGCACGAGCATAATATTAAGTAATTCTTTTCTTTACACGAAACCGCTACAATAATACAATCAAATGGGTAAATATATGATACTGTCTAGCTAATGATCACGCGCCGTAAATGAAAGTAAAAGAAGAAGAGAAATCAAGATTCTGAACCAAAAAGTGAATATTCAAGTAAGAAACGTGACTAAATTCTATTTGAAATAATCAGCTCGACTTTCGACGTCTACATCGAACTTTTTTAAAAAATGCTGAGATGAACGTGAAGATGTATCAGCGCAGATGTCTCAAAAAGTCACAACTAAACATTGCCGGTATGTTCTGCACCGACACGAATAATTTTTCGGCTGTACAAACTTTTGTTACAATAAAAATACACGATGGCACCATAAAAACCATTAACGTTATTCTTACCGTGCAAAGTTTCACGAAACGAATAAAAATAACAGAGAGTAACGTTTATTTAATTTTCCGATTAATTTTCAAGTTGATACATTTCCCCTTCGTGTTTCGGTACATAGAACATTGAGTAGACTCCCGCACGACACTATCAAAAAATTGTTTAGAAAGCCTGTATACACACGTATATGTAACTTCTGTATTACCAAGTGTACAGTCATTTCAAACGAACTTTTTGCACAATTTGTTGTGCACTAACTGCCTCATAACATACATGTATACAGTCTTTTAAACAAGGGCTGATCCCGTGAGCCATATTATTTTTTTTAAAGAACCCAGTCCACGAGTTAATATTTAACTGCGTTACCTCCGAACCGAATTCAGCGTGAGTTAAATACAACTTACGTGGCGTTCAATGTCTTAAGCACAGAGTCGCTAGATGAGGGGAGGGAGCATGAGCGAGGGGAAGAATTACCTTCTCTCTGCCAGTACTGAATTAGTCACGTGACATTGTGACACATGCACGACAGATACGAAACGCGTCACGTGACCGGGCCGCGGCGCAAGCGTGGGGAGTAGCGTAGTATAAGAGGACGGTAGAGTGGGGGGAACAAGTCTTAATCTGGCGACTCTGGTTAAACAATTTTTTCGATTGTGTTATGCGTGGGTCTACTGTATCAACAAGGTTCGTTGAACTTTTGCGACACCTTGCGGCAAAAGACGAACGAATCAACGAAAATATTTAAAAAAAAATGAAACGAGAGAACGTAATAGCAATGAAGAAACTCTGTGGTTCCACTCTACACCGCTTCTTCTTTATCTCTCTTTTGTTGTGCCTTACCGCGTCGTCGACGGATTAACGTTGGCGATGATTAAACGTCCGCCGGTAGATACGTGCTGTTCCGGTAAAACCGTAACGAAAGAAACCCGTGTCCTCGATTACCGGGACCCGTTAATTGGCATGCATTAAAACTAAAGAAAACCGGTTCACGGTAAGTTTGCGATCCCTAGAAATTAATCGTTCCCCTTCTCTCGTGAGCGAAGGAACACCTGAACTTTTAGTCGGCTATGTGCTATACACGGTCTATCGGGTGGTCGTGTCTTATTTTCGATCCCACAGCTCTTTTGTCACAGGGGTGCTGTTGCCATGAGGTGGATCGGAGTACCAGTCATATCGCGATAATCATTGTCGTCAACACACGAACGATTTTTCGTTTCTCAGAAAACGTCTTGCAGAGGACCACTTCCGGTCTCGCAACTCGTCCATGCCCGTATCACTATGCGAAGCGCAATGCGGACCTCGTGGCATCCGAGGAAACAGTTCTCGAACCTAGTAACCTGAATTCAACTACCTGGTATCGAATTTTCCAGGGATTTGGATCATTGGAATTGCTTGGATGACTCGATGCGCCCGGAACGATGCTCCCAGAATGATTCCTTGACAGTTATTCTTTGCTCTACTGAATAGGACTTTTGGGCCTTAGCCATTTGTTTCTGGAAATGTGCTAGACAAAAACTACAGAGCACTTTGCTCCCGGTTCGTCGAAGGATTCATAATTATTACACTGCAACTGATTCCATGAATGCACAGTTTCTTAATTAAACAGTAATTAACACGTGCCGAGACGTTTTACTGGATTGTTCATTCAGGCTATCTAATGGCTTCATTACATTGTCACAAATTATTTAAGTATATTATCGATCGCGATAAGGGATTAGCTTGACTAATTTAAATTAGGAAATCTTTGTTAGAAGACTGCGGATTTTTATGCAAAATAAAAATTTTCTTCGTCAATTAAAAGACACAAGGATCTGTATGAAAATATCTTCCTATCTTTAATAATTTTAATAAATTGAAAATTACATATGGATCTTCTTAAATCGTCTTTAGATTTTTACTGTTTTAAATTACATCCAACTAAATCCAATACTAATTTCTCATGAAAAGCCTGCGCTGTTTAATCTGGTATCTGGAAGTATATTAATTTATGAAAAAAGAGTGAACTACTGGGCAACTACAGCTACATTAGCAACGTGGACCTCGAAAATCCCAGCTTTACCCAGACTTACAATTTTCAAGATATAACATTTCGGCGCCGAGGGTTTGCGGCTGCTGTTTGCTCGCCATTTCCTCGATAAAAGACGCGGACGATAAAAGACAATGGCAAACAGAAAATTCTCGATAAAAGGTGGTCCGCCCGTAAACCTGTTGCGTAAATCAAAGATGGCGGTCGCTGAGGATCTGTTCGCTGTTTAGGCTCCACTCATACTCCCGGGAGCTAACGCTCTGTATGAGTGGAGCCTTATAGATCGGCCGCAGTGCTTCCAACCGTGGCAGGATTTGTTTTGTATTCCAACCAAATTAAAACAACAAAATAAATTAACTTTATTAAAAGCCCAGCAAAATGGTAAGTAAAAATTGTACATCAAAATCCAAGGATTCTTTGTAAAAGAATTATTCGAAAATGAAAATTTTTCGAAAAAAGCACCTTTGCCTTTTCACTCTTCAAAAACATTCAAACAGAAACATTCTAAATGCAGCGACTGTAAGTGTCTAAACGAGCTGAGAATGATTATTTTTCCATTTTTTGTTACGGAAATGAAACAGTTTATATATCGATAAACTATTTGGGGAAAATCGACAGTTCGTTTTATTTTGCACACCAGCGCACTGGTTTGTTGAAAATATTCATGAGGTTATTTTTTTCGTTTATATCAACAACGTTGCAGTTATTTCTTCAATTGGAATATAGAGCCATTTTCATGATGATATGTCTTCGCGTTTTCACAAATAAAATTTAGAAAGTATTATTAATAACACTGAAGGTGGCAGCCGTACTGACCATGAACTACTGGAAAATTATTATTCGATTTTCAATCTGGAAATGGCAGGTTCGTCTCCCAGAAACGTGGTACGTAAAGTGTTAATTACGAAATCCTCCGGACACTATCGCCATTAATAACTTTCTGGCTGGCGTAATGGACCGATCTATCGTTCGCAAGAAAGAGCTCGGTGGATCCAAACAACACATGCATTCTTGATCCTCGTATTCCACCGGGGATATGAAACATTTATATATCCTCGCACGACGTGGAGAATGGATCTCAAATGACGGGACTGTGGTTGTCGTTTTATAGACATTAGGACACGTGTATCCGATGGCGGGGCTAATGCGTGGCGACGTTTATCTGAACGCGCTCGTCGTTCCCGTTCTTCTTGTTCCTTGAAGCCGGCTAGACGTTAGCCGTTTCCGGGGCCGTATCATCGTCCAATTCTCAGGACACCAGTCGTATATACCAGATATACTGAAACGATGCAGCGGGACCGGCTGTCGTCCCATAATAATGGAAAACAAATGGAAAGTCAGGTGTTTCTTATCGTTCAGCCGATACCGTGGCTCACGCTTCTTGCTCGTTATCGTTCTCGTCGCAACTGCCATTGTTGCTCTTATCATCCTGAACGTTTCGCTGATCGCCGGAAATCGCGCACCCTATTTTCCAGTCGATCGCCCCCTGTTTCAAGCAACTATCGCCTATCTAAACTCCACTTACCTCTGCACAAAAACTTTGGACAATTTTGTCGGCCAGAGCGGGTTTGGTATTGCGACCTGGCAGATTGAAATCTGTCCCTGCGTTGGCGTTAAAAAGCTTCCAGATAGAAAATGTCTTGTTACATCTATCTATGTTAATATCTTACTTTTGTTTGTTAATTGTGGCTACAAGGTCAGTTCTTCATTTATTTATTTTACTTTAAATATCTGTAGACAATTCATTATCTATCGTTTATTTCTTAATACTAGATTGTTCATAAATTATTTAAATTGTATTCTTTAAATTCGACTCAAAAGACATCATTTGTCATGTTCTTAGATTTTGCTTGTTGCTTTCAGAATTATGTTTTCAGAATATAGACAATTTATTTGAGGCATCCTGTGTGTGAAGTTAATTTCCGTAAATCTTATTAGTATATACATACCTACATGTATATGTATGATTGTGTTTCAGCGCGTTTCGGTGTCCAAATAACGTTGAATGAAATATCCAGATTTAATAAATATGTTACATTTAACATATTGTTTTTACAACGATATGTACACGGATAATGGACTCAATTCTTACAGACTGACTGTCCTGAAGAAGGTTTCAATGACGAAGGTTTCCAGTGACAAAACCACGAAACACTTGGCGTTATGAACACTACTTCCCCGTTCAATTTGCGTTCCATTGTCTTCGGAGTATCCAGTCCATTACTTCGCAGATTTAGAGGTTTCATAATATGTAGCCGTGAGCCGCTTGAATCTGTCAATACCACGTGGCTGACTCTAGCTTCCTCTCAAGATCAGCCAAGAGAGACTGCCTCTTATTTCTTGGAATCGATCCCGTAATACCGTGCAAACCCATTGGCACGATGGTCAAATTTTACGAAAAACCGCGGCCCTTGGCACTGGTAATGAGACGCATCCGAAGCATTGTTTCGCGATCGACTCGTATTTTCTAGATCAGATTGGATGTATCGAACTGTGAAAATAGTTCGTTAGCGGTGCAAAAATGTCACGACAAAAAGCGGTCCCGGTGTTATTTCCAGCTCATGGCTGCTCCGGAAAAAAGCGCTATCGAAATCACGACGGACACGCATAGATGGGTAACTCGGATTTACGGTGGTTTTTGCGCGCGACCCACGACCCGCAAACTCCGCTGCCTAGTGAATATGAATGGTCGAAAGAACATTACACGGCATCGTGGCTTGTCATGCTCTTAATACACTTGACATTCGCGGTGGCATCCCTTGGAATGGTAAAGCGACGATCTGGTGCTACAGCGGTCCGCCTACAACCTCCGCGAGAAAACGTAGCTACTCGCACTGGGGTATTTGGCCCGAAAAGTTGGAAAAAAGAAAATTTCAAAATTCTGCGTAAAAGTCAAAAATTTTTTGGCTGACGTAGTTAAAGGTTAGAAGAATAAGGCTTCAGCACTGCTATTTTTATTTGTATATCCGTGAAGTACCTTACTTCATCGAAAGAGATTTTATACTACGCTTTGCGTTCTTAAAGAGTGTCTGAAACACCATTTATTCATTAGTAATTTTTCATTTTCAATTGTTTTAAGGATATTGTGTGAAATGCATTTTTGATTTCATAATGTTATAGCTGACGTTAAGACGAACTCAACGACCTACTATATGTATTATGAATTGAGCTCCTAAATAACGTTGAAATAGTTTTCTTCAAGTTTTGGAACCAAATACCCAACTATGCGACTGCGAATTAGACGAATTTGCAAATGCTATTACTAGACTACGGACCTCTATACAAAATAAATATTAAATAATATCTATCGTAAATTGCTTTAAGCAAAAATTAATGATATCGGCGCATAGGTTCGATCAATTGTTACTCGAACTGAACCTATGCGCCGATATCATTAATTTTTGCTTGAAACAATTTACGATCGATATTATTTAATATTTATCCATGGAGGGCGAAACTTTCACAACATACACAAGTTTTTATACGTCATTGAAGGGACACTTTGATTTTGAAACGGTGCAATCTATAAAGGAATGGTCTAACACAAATTTGTCCATTGCCAAGGTAATAAACAGAAAACTCTTTTTGCTAAAATGTAGAACATACAATTTAATTCCAAATTTCATTAAAAATCATGTAATTGGAAACGCCAACACGTTTATCATTTCCACTTTTACTGGTAACAAATTAATCAATACACAGAATCTATACAAAATGTTTTGCATCGATTTCGGGAAGCAGGGGTTTCTAAATTAAAATAACACATTTCGGAAATCCCGTATAAACATTCCGCGATTATATTATCTTGATAATTAGGAGATTGAGAAAGTTATCCTCTACAGACGGAACCGATTGTCTATTTTCTTCGTCCTCTAGCTCAGGTTCGCCTGTTATCGAAGCTCACAAACAACTCCGGGATGATACCATTCATAGGAATATTGGAAGTGATTTAGATTCGATCGCAGCAAGAAATGGTTGTCGCCGACTTTCGAAATCGTCGCCGGCGGATGGAAGTTCTTGAAAAGTCGTATTACCGCGCCACCTCGAAACTCGAAACTAATTTCCCTGCGCGGCAGATATTCGCGACCACCCCGGGTCCCTCGTCTACAGGGGAAACTTCCAGCCTCCCCTAAGTTCCACCCCTACTCGGGGATGGTCCTCTCGTTCCAGGGGAATAGCTAGGCTTATAATGCCGTTCGATGGAACAGAGGGAGGCGACCGTCGTTGCCGGAAATGAGCATTCGAGTTGGAGAATGTGCTCGTTGAAAAAACGTGTTCATCGTTCCGCGCTTAGCCGACGGAAGTCTCGGTGCATGCACGGGAAACCTCTAGTTGGAAAACTGTAATTGCGAGCCAAGCGCCAGTTTTCCGCCCCCTCGAAGAACGACCAGGAACATCTGCGAGGAAAGTTCTGGAACCTGGAACCGACTGTTTCCTCGAACCAGCTATCTTCGTTTCGCGGAGACATTGTTATGTTTATGAGAGATTTGACTGTTGAATCACGCCACATTGCGGAATATTTGGCTCGCGTAGCACCCGGATAATGTCACTGTCTCTTGGCTAGTTTGGACTGTCTTCAGAATTTCTTTTCCAACTTCTTGCCACAGATTAAATAGTTTGGACTTTCTCTTCTTTTCTCTTGCGTACAAGGAAATGTACAGTTTACACACCCTGTATATTGGATAAATCTTCTAAAGTGACCATATAGAACACTAATAGCAACTTAGAGTTGTTTTAGAAAAATATTTTCTTAAACATGATACTTATATTTGGAAAGACCAGCGTTTCGTTGTACAACTTCTAATAAAGAATTGTCTTACATACTTTTATAGCTCTATTTGTTCTGATAGGCTCCAGCTTTTAATAATACAATTTGTTAATTACATTACGTCATTATATTGTTCTCCCTTATATACACTTTTTGACAGGTCTTCTCCACAATTGTCACATTTCTCAAAATAGAGAATTTTTTAACTGCTTTTCCATTGTGAATTGCAGCGTTATCTTGTTGGAAAATGTAATTGCTACCAGGAAAGTGAACTTCGGACTAGTTTAATTGTTCTTCTATTAATTATGTTCGTGGTA
This sequence comes from Lasioglossum zephyrum, assembly GCA_028455615.1. Classification (NCBI taxonomy): domain Eukaryota; kingdom Metazoa; phylum Arthropoda; class Insecta; order Hymenoptera; family Halictidae; genus Lasioglossum; species Lasioglossum zephyrum. The sequence continues at coordinate 12,535,009 of CM052323.1, read as the reverse complement.
CTTATATGGCTTTCTAAAAAATTAATTTTAATTTTACCACGGTATAAAAACGGAATATAAAAATTTTAGCCATCAGGGCCGGAAACAGTCAGATACAAACAGGTGTTCTCCGAGAAGAAGGTAAACAATCAATTAATCTCGTACGATTTGAGATTCAACTGAATCACTCCGAGAGAGACAAGAAGCTTATAATAATTAATGTGGTACGATTTCAAATTCAAACTTAATTACTTCCGCAGACTAGACTGAAATTAATCAAAGAGACGATATTCAAAAGACGATCAACTTGTATTAGTAAAGTACGAATGAGAAATTATTCATGAAAGTTTCAGGCTTAATAAATTCTTCCGTATCAATGTCTCTTTAAAAATTCGTTGAATTGAATTTTTTCAATTTCATTCCCCTGAAGTATTATTGCACCATCGTCGTCAGCATTCGTCGAATTCTCCTGTACACCGAGTTTCAAGGATCAATTCAATTATATGCTCCTTCGAAATACCTCTGGTCACGATATTTTACGTCGATCAATTCTACACCGTCTTAGGAATCACGGTTGCAAAATACTTCTCCATTGACCTTACTGCAGTCGAGGAATGTTACCGGTGAAAGGTCGCGAAAAATCCGAGGAAATGCGGCCTTAATAAGATACATAAGTTGCGAGATAGCATCGCGAATCGTTCTCGGAAGAATGCACACTGTGCTCCAATCCTCCCTCATGGCTGTTTGGTTCTGTGCGATAATATGTATATATATATATATTTATACATATATACATGTGCGCGTGTGTATACAGGTGTACAGACCGAGATATCAGCGAAAGTAGCTCCGAGTGTCCGTGTAGTCTTTGAAAGATCTAGTTCTGTATTTACATTACTCTTATGTTGGTGTCATATTTAGGTTATATCAACCATTAATTAAACTACAAGAGTGAGCAATGTCTATCGTGTTTGTCCCCATTGATACTAATCGAATTCTCATAAATTGAGAATTAATATCAAACGAAAATTATTAAATAACTAGAAATACTCCAATAAACGTTTTCCAATACGTATATCGAGGATTAAATTCGCTCACATGAAATGTGCTCCATTATAAACATTTACAAAACTATGAAAATAATTATGAATATAAAGGAGGATAAAAAAATATGCCCTATAAAAAGTTATAAAGAATGGAGTTATGATCGAGTACAAGATTTGATTACAAAAAGCTCTGTCATATTTATATCGTAGCAAAAAAGTAAACTCATTGGCCCCGAACTGTACACCTACCGTCCAAAACTAATTTTTGGGCCGTAAATAGATGTACATAATTAAGCAAAAGTCCAGCGTAGTTCACCAACAATCAACGAAGTTGTTGTTTCACTTGATCATCTTTTAAAAGTGACGCTATAGTATTGCCACATTACCTGATCGGTCAAAGGTAACAAGGTCAATCGAACAGACCCCTGTTGGACACCTCGATCTGCGTATACACGCGCGAAGAGAGAGAGAGAGAGAGAGAGAGAGAGAGAGAGAGAGAGAGAGAGAGAGAAAGAGAGAGAGAGAGACAGACAAGTATAGATATCGCTGGAGACGGTCTTATGTACACAGGTTCTTAGAGCTACTATGTCGACGTTTGTTCTTATTCATTTGAGACACCAACCAGCAACGGTGAGGCTGGCCGAGTACTCGGCCACACCAGCGACGTTGCTGATCTGGCAGGTGTAGTTGCCGCTGTGCCTAGCGCTGACGTTATTTATCGTCAGGATGCTGGAAACGGGCGGAAAGTTGCTTATCTGTATGTTGTCCCCGGTATCGGCAATGGCCGGGTTGGATCCGCCCGACGAAGACGTCGCCGATGCGCCGTCACCGGGTGGTCTGACCTGAATTGGTTTGTTGTTCATCAACCACGTGACGTTGATCGGCCGGTCACCCTGGCTCATGGAACACATTAGCTGTGTCCTCATCCCCTCCGTCACACCGTTCTCGAAATAAAACGGCGGGATCCGCGGTGGAACTATAAACGTGACGTGTGGATAATAGTATGTACCTGGTTACCGTCCACTAACCGCACACTCTCCTATACGCGTATCGCGATCAGACACCACACTTTCCGTTCCCTCTTACGCTCGGGATCGGTAGCTAAAGGGCTCGAATGCCTGGAAGTCGGCCGGAAAGATTTCCTTTCGCGTCACAGGGCACACACGCAGCCCAAACACCTACAGTAGTGCTCACTTCAATTTCCAAGATCAGTTGCCCCTCAGTTTTCACGACCCATCCTCACTCTTCCCCTACCACTTAGCCCCTCGAGCTCAACGAAGGTGTATCTCGGTAGACAAGAAAAGAGAATGAAACTACCAGAGAAGGGACAGGCGTACTTCAACGAGATCTCGCGAAAGGTGATCATGCTGTGACGTAAGAATTTTAATGAATTTTATTTTATCGAAAATGTAAGTGAGCACTACTGTACACTTTCCGTCATGAGACTCCGTAACTGCAAATGGTACCGGTACTCATTCATTCTTGTGCATATCCTCTTTAACAGAGCACTTTGCATGAGCCTTATCCAGAGCGTCACGAAAGAGGTCTTCATAAATTATTCAACGGAACAATCGAAAATGTAGATACTGGATTATAGACTCTGATAACGGGAAGTATATGTCCACGTTTGTTACCGCACCTCGTCGCCGTTACTCGTAATCTTATCAACGCGACAATGAAGCTGAGCAATCATCTTTAATTTTATCTGTTATAATTCTCCACCAACCATTTTTCCAGTGAACTGTACGAAGAGCAACGATATGCAATAGTGCGTCACCGTCTTGATTTGTTATTACTTAGGTAACAGAACGAGGCAACAAAAGTGGACACTGCTTCAGCGATGAGACTTCTGCTTGGTTTGCTGGGCGCTCGTTCCCGCGACGCAGACATTATTGTCTCGTAACTGTAGGAACATCGAATAGCACAGTAATATTCCATACTTGGATGCAATCACGGCGAGTTAAAACGGTTCACGGAATAATTACGGGAAAATCAAGAAACTCGCCGGGATACGAGCGCCCGTTCGGTCTCGGAACGGAATTAACGGCTAGTTCGCGTCGAAAACGACGCCGAGTTGATAAATCTTCTTCTCGAACGTCTGAAATTAACATTAAAATACTGCGTCTGGATACGGAGTAGCGAGGAGTTTAATCCGTTTCCGTAAACAGGCAGACAGTCGTAATTAATGTTTCCCTTGGCTGCAACAACGGTCCAAAATGATCTACAAAAAGGGAGTTCCCAGTAATATTACTGGGGACATGAAAGGTTTTCGTGTTTTCCCGGCTTTATAAATTAGAAGTCTCTTCGCGAAGCCGTTGGAGAGAGACCGAGCGAGAGACAGAGAGAGAGAGAGGGAAATAAAAAAGAGATGCTCGAAATCTTGTTTGCTCTCCAAGTGCCATTCTTCGATGGAATCTCGATGGATGCACTTTTAACGTGGAACATTTCCATTGCCCTGGTCCGCAGAACGAAGAAACTCAATAATACCAGGGGCTTTTGAGTCTCTCCCGGTGCTCTCCTCTCTACGTGACCTCCAACCACCACGGGACAGGTGCAAACGCTCCCTCTCGAAAGCTAGAGCCCGTGAAAAATGGCGGGCCGGCCATAAATATTCGGCCGAAGCTACACACGTGCCTCGCCGCGCGGAAAATGAACATTTATGACCCGGAGTAACTGTTAATGTCGGTCGATGCGTCTTTACGAGGCAACTGGCTCGAGAACAAGAACTTTCCCAGTAAGCTCGCCCTGCCTGTCCGAGAGCGAAACCTCGATATGGGAGCGCTGCTAGGACCCGTTGGCTGCCCGTGTCCCTTCGTGCGGATTACTTTTTACGCAGGTAAAACTCACCCTGCGAAGGGTTCTGTTAATTACGTAGGAACATAGGTAATTCCTTCTATGCACCGCCATCCATGAGTTACCGGACACTTAATCGTGTGAAAGAAATTGTTGAACTTTAACTCTTCAAAGGTGTGTATCCCCCTAACTTCTTGCTATACAATGTCGAGTCAGGATCGCAATGAGGATTCCACACAGAATCTGTTATATGTATATAATTATTCTTCCTTTCTTTTAAGTCGAAATAAAATTCTGTTTCTTTGTGATGCCTATGTAAAATAAATGTGAATTTTCATTTTCTTCTAGAGAATTGTTAAAGACGAATATGTTCTAATCATTCTAGTTGTAAACTTCATTAGAAGAGCATATGCGAGAACTACAAGAAAAAATCGTTAAAAATAGTAAGTAATCGACAACGATAATTTGTATACTTGAAAATATTACTTGAACAAGGAAAATTAAATTTCAATGGAGCTATGGCTGACAAAATAAATGGAAGATGTAGAAATAAATCTCTATTAATATAAATAAACGGAACGAATAGAGCTTGCACACAATGTACAGCATGATTTGCAGGTCCATTGCATATTGAGGACGTAATAGTTAATTTTGTGATAATTTCGTGAACAAATGTCCGGCGACTTATGAACGGAAGTGTGATCCGGTGTAGTTGAGTTACTTACCAGGTTCTATAGGACGAATAGCGGATTAGAAAACCGAAACGAACGAAAATGCCGACCGGAACGGATAGAAGCGAGTGATCTCGAGCGGATTTAGACGATTCTGACGGTTGGCAGATAGAGATCGAGCACGGAAATAGAGCACGTTGAGAGTAACGAACTCGCCGAGGTCCCTCGCATCGATTCCGCTCCATGGGCGATCGATATACTACGGTCCCAATGATGTAAACTTTCATGGCAATGATAATGGTGATGAGCATTATGATATTACACAAAATCATAGAGAATATCTCGAGCGAAACATAGCATAGTCTCCATAATATAAAAAAAACAAGGTACTGCTCTACAGAGTGATAGTGATAAGAACTTGGTCAGAATCGGTCTAAACGTGATCGTACGACACAACACAGATACACGTGGCGTTGGAAAAGTTTCTTGGCAGCACGGTTATCGGCGCCGCGAATCATCGTCCCAGAAGTCCGCAGTGAAAAGTACTCGACCGTGTTCCGAGCAAAGCCGAGAAACTTCTGGTTAATTCAATTTCGTAGGTACTGTTTAAAAGTGAACCCCGGCCGATGAGTTTCGATTGAATCGCGATCGCCGCTTTGCATGCAGAATTGTGCCTGGAACTGGATTTCGGAGACGGTCATGACCTTCCGATAGAATTAGTCGAACCTTAGATCATATATATACTTATAAACCCATAGGTATAGAATAACCGTAGGACGCAGTGTTCCAAGATAACGGAGTATCTAGTACCCTCAACTGACGTCACAAGATAATTCCAAATAGTGGATAACGATATAAACGCGAGGTATTTGTGCATTATTTCGCAAACATTTGTTTATATATTGTGTA
>CM052323.1:12495078-12529514 GCA_028455615.1 Lasioglossum zephyrum | reverse complement strand
GCATAAATACGAACACTGAATTCGATCGGGGTCCGAATAAAATCATTCGGCCGTTAAGGAAGGGAGATAGGTGATTAATCACGCCGCCGAAGAAATTTTCCCCCGCAACCGTGTATCGTGAGCAATAAAGGTGAGTTCATTCGAACGGGATAAAAAGAGCTGGACTCCTACTGCTGGACGGCGTCGCCGGCAACGACGACGATCCAGATCGTTGCAATAATTACCATAAAGATGGAGAAACGTGTGACGATACTCAATCATAAAAGAAAGACATTACGTGTACTTTCGAATATGTTAATGCTGAACGATGCATATACGGCTCTGTGCGAAGATTAAAACCAGTCACGAACGGTTACTTTACGTAGAAGCGATCTCACACTGTGACATCGAGCCGAATCGAGGGATTACCGATCGCGATACCGTAGTACCAATCTAATCGAGGATTTCAACTTAATTTCACGGCGGACGCCACGGAATTTCGGCGACGAACAGATATCCACCAGCTCTATTCTACAGAATAGAGGAACCGTGTTCCGTGCATGACGAGACGTGGATCAGAAGCGGAGACTAGGCTTTCCACATTACAAAAACCTCCGTAGCGTACACTTAAAGGAATTCTTTAAGAAATTTCCAGTTTAAAGTAACAATAAATCGAAACTATAATTGTCATAATACAATTATGACTAAAGATTATATTATAAAATCCAGATATAAAAGCGTTACCTAACTCCAAAGTGGACTTAAGAAATATATTTAAAAATTGCAACAATTCCATAAATACAGTTGAGACTCACTTTCGCTAAATTGGTAATTGAAAATTGATTTTGCTTTCCAGATGATCACAGCCGCATACATTAATTGCATAATTTATAATTATGTCTATTATAAATACATAAGTATACTTGAATGATGATATTCATATTAATTTTTGTAAATTGATTGACACTTTAATGACGACTTTTGTCGCCGTGAAAGCTGAAGACAGCTATACTTAAAACAAAAACGTCTCCGCTTCCTATCTTCCATCTCACACAGAGCACAAAATATCGTATCATTGCATATTCTACCGAGCGCTTCGATATCACAGATAAAGTACGATCTACGAAACATACTTGGTCGACTTCGATACACACTAAAAGAAAGCACGTTCGCACAAACGTAGAGTACGAAAACTGGCAAAATGGTAAATATATACCGTTACATGTACATATAGAGATCATATATATAGATACACATATATATGTATGATATACGTGTCAAGAATCATATATGGTATCCGTGTAGTAAATCTGATCGAAGCGTGCAAATTAGGCGTGCAAGAGTGAAACAGCGTGCAGGATAGTAGAGTGTGTAAAAGCTGAGAAAATGGAAGGATAGATCTAGGCGAAGAGTGAGAGTCAGAGAAAAAAGGAGAGAGATAGACAGAGAAAGGAAGAGCGACAGATAGAGAAAGGAAGAGCGACAGATACAGAAACGGACAGAATAAGAGTTAGACAGAGTGTGAGATAGATAGACAGACATATAGGAAGAGACAGAGTAAAACCGGAGGACCATCAAAACCGGAAGTAGTAAAGTTAGAAAATTCATAGCACGTCCAGCAGGGAACAGACAGAGTGAGTGGTGCCAACGGATCGTTTCGTCGTCGCGATCCTGTCTGACGATCTAAATTGAAATCTAATAATCCACGACGAGGTAACGTTAAGCACGTCCCGCGTTCGTAGATAGTCGCCGAAGAAGAAGATCCGAAAGAAATCGAAACGGTGAGGTACGATAGTCCGCGGGGATCACGATATTGTCAATGAAGCGAGCGTGACTGTCTGTCACCGACTGAACGCGCTGTCAGGCGTGCATCTGGGACTAGCATGTAGCAGAAACAGGTCGTTTCGAATGACTCCGGACACCATCGGGTTCGAAATCATCCTAGACGATCTCCAGTGTACTCGGTGCTTAAGAAATTCGACCCGCGAACGACGACAGAGGCGAAGAAAGATTAGGGAATCGAGGATCGGGGCGCGTAATTGACACGTCACGCTGCTCGATCGATCCGGATCGACGTTCTCACGCGATCGGCGAAGACTTCCGGCTCGCTAGCGGAGAAACGGAAACTTCTTCTTAACCGAGAACCGACGGAAAATTGATCATCGCGACGTGGTACGCGACCAGGCTGATTGATCGACCGCGGCCCGCGTCGACTCAAACGACTGCTGTTTTCTTACCGACCGATCAATCAGCTACTTTCCACCGGCTACGTATAATGCGTCCGACTGGAAAATCGTCGGTCCATCTTTATTACGTCCTGAGAATCAGAAACCGCGGGAACAAGCGGGTCGCCGATCGATCTGCAGGCGTGGAAACCGACTGTTGCCGTTTCTGCGAGTTGGGATTGGAGCATCGATTGGGCTGAAGGTAGTAGTTCGAATAAACATTAGCATACGCACAATACGACTGTATTTAATTCCCAATCGATTGTTCTTCAAGGGTAAGTAAAGTAATGTTTTAGATATAGGAGAACGTGCAAGAAACGATGTGATTTGCGATCCGTCGACGTATCGTGGCATGCTGATGCGCCAAGATCGCTAGGATTGAGAACAACAGAAAGAGAATGGTCTACTTCGTGTAAAGGGTAGAACAAGTTTCCACGTGTATACTAAACATGCAGCTCAAAATAAAGGAAAGTTCCCGACGCGAAGTATCATTCGTCCACGAGAAGAAGGCACAGAAACTTGATATCCCTGCTTCGCGTTGTAAGTACTTCGTAATACCCTGAATTGCGTCACGACGAAAACAAATTCGGTAACAATGTTCTGTTCTTCCTCCGGAATCTATAAACCCTTTTAAGTTAGCAATAAGAGCCCCAGAGGTCCAGTTCTTTCAAATTTTCAGCTTGCTTCTCGCGAACGAAGAACACCAGTTTTGAGAGTAGATTGGAAACGTGGAAACGTTATTTGACATTTAGAGTGTTTTAGGATTGCGAGCAGGGTTGTGGGGATTCAGGTTGCCTCTATCGTCGTGCAGCGTGAACGAAGAAGTACACCAACGGTGTGCGTTTACCGTTGACGAGAAGGAGTGCAGAATGAGCGACGGTGGCAGCGCCATTGGCCACGCGACAGGTGTACGTGCCATTGTGCTCGGGTGCGATCGTGCTAATGCTCAGGGCGCTGGTAAAAGCGTCATTTTGCCGGACGGTAATCGGGGACTGATCGCCGTGCCCGTCGGACTTGGGGCCCCGCTTGGGCCCCTTAATCGCGTCCCCAGTGCTGGCCGGCACTTGAACGCGGCCATAGCTGGACAACGGGGCATCCAGCGACGTCCTGTACGTCTCTATCGGGACGTTATCTTTGAGCCACGTGAACGTCAGTGGCAGATCGCCAGTCACGACCACGCACTGTACGCTAGTACGGTCCTCTACGCTTAAATCGCGAGCAAAACTGAAAGGCGTGATTTTAGGTGGCACTGAAAGAACAATACAAAGACAAAAGGTGGCATTCCCAGTCAAAAGCGGTTGAGATTCGCTAGAGAATCGCGTTTAGTAAGTGGAAGGTGTGTGGTGGGTTACAAGGGTGTTAGGCTGGTAGTTTCGGGCAGGTTCGAGTTCATCGTCGGAAGATTCTTGGAGGAATAATGAAAATCGGAAGAGAAAGAGACAAACAGACAGACAGAGAGACAGAAATGGAAATAGAGAGAAAAGAGAGAGAGAGTGAGAGAGAGAGTGAGAGAGAGGAGAGAGAGAGCACGTCCGTCGAACGGACGTTCGTAATTGTTGACCGGTGCCGTCAGATAATTATTTTCGTGATTAATCATTGCCCCATTTCCCACCAGCAGATATCTGGCGGGAAACTTCGTGGTATCAAGAACGTTCAACGTTTGAAGCGAGTTAATTGAGGACGAGTCCAGCCTCGCGGCTGTTCCATGTCCTGCTTCGTTAATCTCGGAAATTATACGAATCCAACGGCACTGGCCGAGAGAGAGAGAGAGAGAGAGAGAGAGAAGCGAGTTTTAGAACACTCCACGGGCCGAAAAACGAGAATACTCGATGATCTCTCGAAAATTGACAAAGGTACCGATATGTCGGATCGACGGAGTCGCACTTGATGAAAGGTTCGCCGCGTCAAAGGACTATCACATTGTGTCGCTTACAATTACAGCCGCGTTAATTAAATTTCTGCGGTCGGGCCCAGGCCTGCGGCAAGTTCAAGCCTCCAGGGAGCAACGCTTTGAAGTAACCGGAAAGAGTATTTTCTTGCGGCCCTGGAAAAATCCTCTCGTCGGGACGTTGACCGGCCGTGCAGAGTATTCTAATGCGCGGCATACAAAGAGTATCGTTTCATTGCGGTTTTCTATGTAAACGGAGAGAGATTCACAGACAGGACACGCGTTGTGGACTTCACTGGAACGGCCGTGTTTGTTCTCCACTGTAAAAGTTAGTATGTCGGTAATCTTCTCGAGACTATTGCAAACGCTGTCTCGAAAACTGTGCTTGTTTAGGGAAATTCAACAGCATTCAAGCTGAACCGTGAACCTCGCCGAGATTCACAAATTAATGTTACCCCTTCGAGTAGGTCAGGAGTGAAGCTATTACTGCCTCTTCCTTGCACATGTTTAATTGGTCACGGACTGACGGTCGCCAATTAAAACCTTTTCGAAGCTATTGCACAATCTCATGATTTGGAAAAAATCGCGCGTGACTTTTTTTTCACCAATTCCACAATGGTTGGAATGGTTTTGTACGCGACAGCATTGTCGTTACAAAATATTTTCGCTGGATATGAAATTCCACACGTTGTACGGATTACACATGAAAAGCCATTCCACATTGTGGAACATTTAAAGATCATAGAGCTTGTCGTTCTAATATGAAAATTTACGATAAGTAAGGATTATCTGGACGGTGATAAATAATTAGATATTTCCTGATGGGAAGAAAATTCGCGATTCTGAAAGTCGGAAAATCTCTTTCAGAATTACGCTCGCCAAGCGGCAATGCCAATCAAAGAGCGCACGGACATGCGATCCGTTTAAACGTAATTCGCGAACGTATTCCCTCTGGTAATCATATTCGTTCCACTTAACTCACGTTTTCCCGCTCTTGAGTGTTCCACATGCGAAACAGGGGATGATTGTAACGGGCTCGTAACGCGTCACTTTCGTTCGTTGATCCGCCGAGTGATATACCTCTGTTACGAGCGACGAGCACCGATTAATATTAAAACTACGGTCGGTGCCTGTCATAAAATTTTTTTGTCGAATCGATTTTCACTTTTCCCATGGCTGGGCTCGTTCTCTAGTGCCGCGAAAAATTCGCGAAAAAAACTTCCCGTTCGATCGCGCTTGGACCGCATTAATGAACTCGCTGCGGCGCGGCGGCCAAACCATTCCCCATTTTTTCGTTAAGCATTTCGCTTCCACTTTAACGACAAGCTTTCGCAATTAATTCCCACCAACGATGAGCAAGCACATCGCGTCGATCAATTTCCACGAGTATTCCTCCCACGAATGGATAAACGATCGATCCGGATAACATCGATTACCTTCCACGAGTATCTTCCCGGCAATAGAAAAACGATAGACTTGTGCTGCGTTCATTATCCTTCTTTCTCCCGGGTAGAACATGATCGATCGACGCGCGCCACGCCGTGGCAATAGTGTAGGGAAATTTTGCTGCTACAGGAAACCCGATCGATCGACTTGACATTGCTTTTCCAGGAAAATTTGGCTCAAAGTGTCCGTTCAGCACGGGCATTGTTAATCCTTGTTCATCGTTTAAGACAATCTTTCTTTCCAACACATTCGTCACCCTAGGACGAAACACCTCCTTTCTTTTAAAAATTGATTAAAACATTTTAATAGCTAACGTGGTTCTCGAACCTGAAGATTCAAATCCGAATCCAGCGTTTAGTATCTCACAAATATGGCTAATTGTTGTTGTAATTGATCGAACCTTTGCGCCGCGAATAAAAATTTGTAATATCCTGAAGATAAATTACGATCGATAACCAATTAATTAATTATTATATTTACAAGGTTGAAGAGGGTTAAAAAATTGCGTGTATATATGTGAACACCATAGTCAACAATGGAATCCGGAACGGTACTGCGATAAACTTTTACAAATCAAAAGGAAAACCGATCGACTGACAGGCGGGACATCGTGGAATTTTCACGAACTATTTTCGAGTGAGAAGGGAAACAATAATTGGTTGGCATTGCATCGATGAAGCCGCTGTGAAGCGAGCATAATTCGTTCGCGACGTGCAGCGGAAACGCTCGACGTTCGTTTTCTGCCCTCCGATTATACCCGGATCGTCGATAAAATCGGGATGCTAGGCGCGTTCTATCGCGGTGAGAACACAGCGTCGAGTGAAGTGCACACAGCTCGGAAAGAAACGGCGACTGTGTCACGTAATAGAATATCGATGCTTCGACAACAGCGTGTTTATGTACAAGTGCGTGCACAAGGCCTCGAGTACGGGGGGTTGCTCGTCTTTAGAACGTGTCGAACCACTCGGTCGGCGAGTGCCGGTGCTTTAACTTGGAGATGACTTGTCTTGTGAGTGGCATCGTTGAAACTGTCTCTGCTGTGCTCCGATGCGTACCGAAGTAGACAAACCCGATGAGAGAAAGTAATATATTCGATAAAAATATTTGATCTTATTGATTCAATAATCGTTCGTTAATTCGTTTCAAGTTACCACGCGGTTCAAGAACAAAATTTACGAACGTCTTCGCTCATGTTTCGTATTAACCCTTTTCAGTCGGAGTTATTTTAACTCGAAAATTAAACATTTCTTTCAACCTAGAATAAATCTATTATATAAAATTTTTTTCGTTTTATAGATATGGAATTGATATAGGTAATACCTCATACAATACTTAACTGTGTAGTCATTGATTAGATTTCAACATATTTAATAATAGTACAAAATTTGTACCACGACCGTGCCAAAATATAGTTTATTCTAATTTTTATAGTCACCTCGCACAAACCAACAAGACGGGAAGTACAATTTCACAAATTTTCATTTACTGCACTTACTTAATTAATTTTCAATTTAAATAGCCATTCGGATTTCATTGCGATCGATGCACGTGCTTTTAGTTAGGTCCATAATTGGCATCACATGAATTTCAATTGAAAATAGCATCATTATGTTCGCCAGAATAATCATTCGCGTGATTACGTGGGATGATGTCATATATATATTTGTGTGACGCATGACTGTAAAATCGATTCAAGAATTATTAATACCTCGAACTTCGTATTTAAACTGTAGGAACATGTTCTCAAAATATTTTAAGACAGTAAATATCATCTTGGTAAATATTACGTTTAGCAGAGGCAGTTCCGATAACCTTCAGCTTGATGTATGTTGTCAAGGTCATCGTCCTGAGTAACAATCTCTGCATCCGACAATCATGAAGCGCAAATATGTAGAAAAGATTACTTCTCGAAGTAATTTTCTTCAAATATTCATGGAAAAAACTCGAATGTCTGGACATGCAGCGCAGATCACTTGGCGTAAATCTAATTAGAAATTCGCACAGCTTTGCTGCCATAAAAATCCACTAGAATCAGTCTCGAAATGAAAAGGTTGCATCAACAGGCGAGAGCCCTACAATAATTTCCATATTTCAAATATTGACTCGAGCACAGAGAGTACACAGCGGTGCGCGACAGATAAAATCCACCGAGCACCCACTCGACAAATAAACATGCAATAAATATCTAGGAAATGTTTGATATCGCCTCCTTCTCGTGTCATAGTATCACCGAGAGGATACTCTTTGACTCTGTTCAGGAAGCGAGTCAAAGTTGGAAATACATATACGCGATTAAAGGTAGCAGATCCGAGTGCCTCGTCCTGTGTTCACGTGCATTCGCCCCGTACCTTACGGATGGGACCGTGACCTCGCCGCGACACGAATTTTTCTGTACAAGAGTACACATGTATGGAATACAATATACAGAGCAGTTTAGGCGAGCGCGTGCAAGGACGGATGCTTGAGCGATGCAGTGAAATGCTGTGCTCTGGTGCGTGGGTTCGTCCGCGAATGTTGTCAAACGCACGGATATCCGGTGACGTACATAGATAGAAGGACAGAAATAGATGTAGAAGAAAGGATAGACAGAATCATAGTGGAAGAGTGCGAGAGAGAGAGAGAAAAGAAAGATAGAAGAAGAAACAGAACGAGTGTGGTAGAGAGAAAGAGAGAGAGAGGGGGGGGAAGAGATACAGAGTAAGAGAAATACATAAGACGCATACACTCACACGTACACATTGGTAGCTTACATGTATGTATGTACACTCGTAGCACCGTAACCTATCGCGCGCAATAAGGCTCGCCTCGATAAGAAGCCCCGTTTCGTTACGTGTCGTTTCGAAACTTTTTGATTATACACTCTGAGTGCAACACGGGAGCGTGACTGCAGCGCGAATGCTTGCATTTGAGTAAATAGAAAGAGAGAAAGAAAGAAATATAGAGAGAGAGAGGGAGTGAGAGAGAGAAAGATAGTCTGTGTGTGCACTGCGCGCACCAGTCCCTTTGATTGTCTCCTGCTTTGCTCCATGGCAGGCAAAGCGAATCCAGCGGTGTAGGAATAAGACGGATACCGGCCTCGTTCACGGTAATTAACGCTCGAACGCGGTCACGTCGCCGCGCAGGTAAATAGAAACGACGAGATTGAATAATTGTCCCCCTACCCCAGCCCTACCCTCTCCGCCGATCCAGTGCATTCGAGGATTAATTAACTTCGCGAGGACTTCCGATCGCTTCCGATCGTTGACTGTCGCCATTCTCTCGAGCAGAATTCCCAGCCACCCACCCTTATTGTTTCGTTCGTCGATTTTCTGTTACCAGAACGGTCTTGTCGACTAGCTTACGAAAATTGGCTGTCGTGAATATGACCGAAACGCGAGGCTTCTTCTTCCGTCTGACGGCGAATGGCTACCCGAAACGATGCCACGTGAATGTACACGAAAAACGGAGTGTGGAAAACCTAGGGTAAAGATTTCGCGTAATATGCTTCCTTTACAAGACAATTAAGGTCGAAGTTCTCCTCGCCAACACGCTTCGTGGAAGCGCTAGTGTGTCTGACACTAATCGACTGTTTCTACTTGCTGTATATCACGCGACCATACTTAGGCTGAGGCAGTGTTTTTTTTTCTCTCAAAAATGTAAAACTTTATTGACTAAAGTGTTTCTGTATTTGAGAAAGTTATTAAGGTCGCGTGATTTTTTTATTCATATATTACAAAAAAAGAAAGAAATAATTATAAAGAAATAGCTGATGTTTCAAAGACTCTATTGTAAACAAAAAATCCTATGTTTGTAGATAATACAGTATATTACACAAATAGTATCACATTATAAATGAACCAGTATTAATAGTCCTTGTCGAATGAAAACAAATTGTGAGGCACTCCCTAAGATAAACCATTTTAAGCACACAAATATTTGTTCGGTAAAGTATTACAGTTTCTGAGAAAAAATTCGAGAGAGAGTCTTATAGTTTTTGAGAAAAACTCGAAAATTGTAGTCTAAGTTTTTCATGTTATTTGTCGTGTATATTCACACCATCGTTGATTTTATAGATATTTCAGCCACCGTAGGATTTTACCGGTAGTTTGTTTTATTCTATGCAGCTTGTCCTCGATCTGACTATTCCTACGCCACTGGATAATCCGCTGATGGATCCTTTGTGACCACTTATGGTAACTTGTCGAATTTACTGAAGTTCTGCCGCGCTTTCTCTACGCGAGCATCGGGGGCTTGGATTCCTTGAGTTGCTTCGTCGATTAAACTGACGTTCGCGCTGTACCGAACCAGTTCGCGAAGTTTCGACATTCTTTTGCAACCTGCCTAGTCGTGCTTCTATATTACTAGAGTTGCTGAACGATTGCGACGTTTAACACGTTCGTTTGTGACTGTGTGCGATTCGAGCTGCTTCCACGGTCAATTACAACGATTGCTACGTTACGGCGTGAGGTATTCACGTGGACGAATAACTGCGATCAAAGTCGGGTTTCATACGATACACTCTTAAAAGGATAGTATACGCCGTGTTATCGTTAGACTCTTAAAAATAGATCCAAAATTGTCGATATGAATATCCAATATACCGTGAAATTATGTTAACAAATTATAATGTATCATAATAATTAATTTCAAATATTAAAGGTTACTGTGAATTTGCCTATTATTCAGGAAAAGTTCCATATAAAATGTTTAGCTTAGATAAAAGTTAGGCTTGATAATTTCATTCTGAATATCTGAAAATCATCGTGCCATTATTTCATTTTAAAAGCTGGGTTGGCACCCTTTTCGCCATTAAACCCTTAACATAAGGATTAAATGAAATTTAATGTGACTAAAGGTACTATTTAATTTGTCATTTGTGTAAGATTAACAATGACGTACCCTTTGCATCATGTTACACCACAAAATTTTAAACTGATGTCTGCTTGAATAGCTTTGGAGGAAATAGCTCGAAACATTTGATTTGCTCCACTTTATATGCCATTCGCCGCGATGTGAAAATTCTGGATGTTTCATTGAGAACCTGATGATAACACACCCGAGCTATCTTTTTGTTCGAGAGTGTAAACGTTTGTTGCTCGCGGTCACTGAATATTCGCGTGCTCGCGCGGCAGGGTTTCAAACAGTTCTGGAAATATCTGTTTGAAGCTGTCATGTAAAGCGCCTGATTAAAAATAGTTATGAAGAACTTTTTGTGGCGAACCGACATTTCCAACTATTATTTGTTGCGGTAACGGTTCTCGTTATGATATCGGTTTACTTTTTATTCGAACATGGATGATTTGATTAGTTCGGATAACCGAGGCTATATTTTATCGTGAATTGAATGGGTCAAACGATCCCGGGGTTGGTATTATTTCAGTAAAAAAAAAGTGATGAATGTGTCGTTAAAAGTTTCATTAAAAAATCGGTGAAAAACGATGAAAATAAAACGCTTAACATTAAACATGTGTACCTTTTCAATCAGTGAATCCCCAAGATTGAAGCTCGGATATTCGGCATTTTTTAAAAAAACTTGAAAATTCTGGTTTCCTCAAGTTTAACCCTATATTTGTTTCGTATTTTTTCATAGCGAATCATCTCGTACTCGCTTGTACATATTGTTCACCCGCACCCCGTATGTGGAATCCAGAAAATAACCATAACCGCAGCAGTTAATAATCAGAAACTGCACAGTAATTATACAGAAAACAGTACACCCTACCGGTTTTGATAACATTGAAATAAGTTGTCAAGGTCACCATCCTCAACAACTTTTCCTTCTACAGGTTACCGTCGTTCGGCCTCACTTTTTCAGATGTTCATAAAAAACTGATAGGATGACTATACAGATCTTTACCTTCTCCCAATGACCGAATTCGTGCTTTAGAACGGGGTAGGGGATCATTCTTTTTGCATATGGGCCCGCAGTGGCTCAGTGGTAGTTCGTAACCCACCTTAATAAACTGTAGGACCCGTCGCGAAGTAACCTTAGGAAAGAGTTGAGACCGACGTTAAATAAATATAAAACAAAACTACTCTTTGCACCTACCCTAGAAAATCTCGCACCCAGATCTAACCCAGTCCTAACCAAAATTCATTTGACAGCTGTACAAACATAACCCTCTGTGAGATAGCAAACTAAACACGAAGTTCCTTACCGATATTGATAAGCTCCGAATATGATCTATTATTGTAAAAAATGATTGTAAGAATGAGATGATTGTAAAAAAATGGTTATATCTACTACAGCCAACTCCGCCATTTTAAGCGAATTTTAGTTAGGCCTGGGTTCGGCTAGTGAGGGCAAGGTTGAAGGGGGTGGGTATCACCCTAAAACGCATGTTCGGTAAATTAAAAAAGGTAGACATTGCTGTGGTAGGTTTCTGTACTTTTTTGTGCATATCTAAAAAACTAAGGCCGATAGGTGGTACCATGTGTAGGAAAAAGTTGTTCAAAATGTTGACCTTAAAAATATATTTCTAGGTCATCGAAACCGATGAGGTGCACCCTTTTCTGTATAATTACCACTTTCGGTTCTCCGTAATGTAAAATAAATTGTCCTTATAACTGTTTTCCAAATGTTTATTATAACAGTTTTGAAGCCCTGTCGCTGGGGACCATGGGCGATGCGAAAACACGAAGCGGTACAGCCTCGCGTTCACAGGTCCTATTCCTGCGGTAAACAATGCAATGTACACGAAGCTTGCTGCGTAAACCTAATGCTGAAACATTCTGCGTGAAGGTAAATTTAGCGGCACGCGTCAAATACGCGGGGACAGTGTGCACACACGAATCGTTATTAGATAGGTATACGATTACTTGGGGGTGGGACAATGGGAATCACGGATAGTACCAGGGGGATCCTGACATCACGTTCGTCAGCGTCGTCGTCGAGCGTTCTTCGATCTCTCGATCGGCGCTGCTTCGAGACTATTCTCCTATCTCTCTGGCGGTGGTTTGAATCATTCTTGCAGACTGTGTCTGGAAAGTTTTATGACTGCACTCGAGAAACATACTGTGGGTGATTCTGGATCTGTCGGGGATGACGAGGATCATTCGCACATCACCTTTAACCAGGTGAAATACTTTTGTGCTTCGAGCAGGTGGAATTTGATTGCGGGGCGAGTCGCATATCTCTACCCTCTTGAATTACTTTTAGTCTGCTCTCTGTTTCTCGATAGACACATGGAATCAATACGCTGCTCCATAAAATTAAAGAAACGCTGATCATTAATTTCAAACCAAATCTGGCTCATGTTTAATAGATTTGATATAGAATCGGCAACCATAAAAATACCACAAAATTGAATTCATTGTGTCACAAGTAACAACAAATATCTTTCTTGAAATTGTAGGTAAATGGAACTAGCTCATACAACAATTGCATTATGGAAGGATGCAAAATTGTTTCTTCGATACTAATTTCATGACTGCAATCTTTACTTCAATAGCCAAATCAATAAGCACAAAACACGATACTAATGTGTTAAGGATTTGGAGACGAATCCCAATAATCATTTGGAATGAGAAATCAGAGCAAGAGATACAGCAAAGTAGAAAATATTATTCCCTGGAATAAGTGTTGCACTCTGGCAGCTGATGCGAAACTCCAGTCACCCAGAGGATTAGGTTTGCGGACACTTTCGATCAGACGTTGCAACGCGTTGGTGGGATAGTATGTTCCAGAGAAATATTGACAGTCATCGTAAGTCCCGTGCGGGGTGGTTCTTTGCCGGTTTCGAAACTTTCCAGGCACAATTTGCCGAGCATAGAGAAAAATAAGTATCCAAGGTTAGAGTTATACGTGAGCGACAGAGTCTCCGGTGGACTCGACCTTTTTGATCGGCCTGGCCCGCAAAGCCTGCAAAATACCTGTATCGGAAAATATTTGTCTTCTGGTCACTCACCTAGGACCCGAACTTCGACCGACCGTTGGGAGGTGATGTTATGCTTGTCCCTGGCGGTGCACGTGTACGTGCCCTGATCAGCCTCTGATTGCACGTTATCGATAGACAGACTGCCGTTCGCCACTCTCTGTCTCATGTTGGTCGGCAATTTCACTCCATCTGACAACAACAACAATAATGCTTTAGCATATGGGGAACGCACGGTGGTCGCGATCGATCTAAATTCATGGGAAAATAAGGGCCGTGCGGTCTTTGAGCAGAACAAAAGCTTCCCGTTACTAATTTCGTAACGCACGGACGTTAATACGAAAGCTACGTTAATTCCTAGAGTTAGCGATGAAGCCAGCCTCCTCGCCATAAGCTCTGTTCGACGGAAAACGCGGCGAAAGTTTCATTAGCTTTGATAGATCGTTAAACTTTAATAGAGGTTTTACTTTATCGAGCTTCGAGTGTCTCGCATAGAATCCTTCCTATGTGATATCTACTTTTCCAAGTGAAATCTATTTTGCTGGGCGAAAGCTTATTGCGAAAGTTGTCGGTAGCCACTTAAGAAATTTTCGATCCTTTGGCAAATTTCGAATGCTTTCTCAAAGAAGTATACTTTGTTCTATCTTCTAGACTATCTTTTGTACACCTTTTTACATATAACACATAATATCCTGAAGATATATAAATGAAATAATTATCATAAATTGTACAATATGTGTATTTTTAAATGTGATAATTGTTTCACAAAAATGTCCATTTATTTTTCACAGAAAATTCATAAAGTTCTGTGTTTTCCAGATTGTTAATTAGGCATGGCTTCCTACTTTGTCCAAGAAGTGCTATACCATCTTAACTGAATTTTAGTTGATATTGTCACAGATATGTACATATACAGTCACAACAAAATCGTTAGAATTAGGACAATTTATATTTACAACTAATTGAGTTACTGTTGAAACTCAATAATTTCTAGTAAAATTTAAATGTTGCTATTTTTTAACAGACTTTCAGTATGTCGATACAGAATCTGAAAATACTAGATTGACGGGTAAGAAATGAATGCCAGAACGAATAGATGGCCCGTAATAATTGTGGTGGATACTATAATTGTCGTACTGATTTGACGGGATCACTCAAACGTGACTGAAGTAATGCCGTGTGCATGATGAAACTAAATCCCGTTTACTCACCTTTCTCCCAAATTATCGATTCAATAGGATATCCAGCGACTGGGCATTTGATGTGAAACTGTTTCCAAGCGACCGCCGAAACCGTTGACATGGGTCTGACGTATGGTGGGCCTGGGATTGACAAGCAAATAATACATACATGAATTCCAAATAATTCACCGGGCGACCCAGCGCAAAGTTAACTCGTTTCCGTATTTTTATCTGTTGCCCAGGTGCAATCGATTCGGTAGCTACGAAGGAACGAGAAGGAACATAGTCTTTTATCTTCTCTTCGTTCCAATTTGCTGCTCCCGGGGAAAATAAGAACCACCTGGCTGATGCTCTGAGAGTTTATACTGAAGTTTATGGCGCCGAACCACGCCGGATGAAAGCATTACTAATTTCATTCGAATCCATTTACACTAGAACGATGTTCCTTCAGCGAAGTAGTACGTGTTTACTTCGTTCAGTCTACTGATGGATAAAAACACATTTAAAGTGAAAATATATTTTAACGTATCTGGGATTATATACGCGTTAGGTTTCAAACAACTGATAATATCTTTTAGACTGTTAGATAAATGGGATTAAACCATGTTGTATCTATAATTCTCCGCATGTATATATTCAAAGTTCAGTAATTTTAATTCTACGCACT
Organism: Lasioglossum zephyrum; assembly: GCA_028455615.1. Classification (NCBI taxonomy): domain Eukaryota; kingdom Metazoa; phylum Arthropoda; class Insecta; order Hymenoptera; family Halictidae; genus Lasioglossum; species Lasioglossum zephyrum. The sequence continues at coordinate 12,514,275 of CM052323.1, read as the reverse complement.
AATTCGCAATTCTAGATCATTAATCCGCAACTGTGAAGATTCTAATGTCTGGGTTGTTTTCTCAAATCAATGATAAATAGACTACGGATCTTTATGTAAAATAAAAAATGTATGCGTTGATTGCCTAAACACAGGAATGAAATAAACATTTCTTTCTTCTTTTAATTATCTGATTAAGCTGTAACAAATACGCTGATGTGTTTAAATCTTTTTAATATGTCCACTGCTTTAAATTGTGCTTACCCATTTTTGTCATAATGCATAACATCCATTTTTCAACGATTTTCATTTACACAAATTCAAAATGGAATGGTTGAAAAGAATAAAAAGCAATTTTTCTTTCGCATCAAAACATTATAATACTTGAAGCAGTACTTAATGTTTATTCCGTTGAAGTTAAGTTAAACATTGTTCAGTGATTTGCATGTTTCCTATGATAACTTTTTGTTTCCGATGAGTATTCATACCGTAAATTCTTCACATAAACGTTTCGCCGATAATCCATTGTCTGTTCATATAGTTTTTAAAACCAATTTACCGTGAAATTGGAGAATTCCGGATTTTTGCACATGTGTTCGAACACAGAGCTACGAATATTTGATGAAAGCTACCTATCCTTCGTGCTAGAAGTTTTGCACTTGTTTGTATGAAACGTATTGAATTTTATTTCTTTCACAGAAATCCTGTTCTTTTTACTATTGCTATAAATGAACATTCAGAATTAATCGATTGTTACGTTAAATGTCTTGAGGACAAAGTAGAATGGAAATATATTTATACATATAAACATATTTATACTTCAGATGATACCAAAATAATTTTGTTTTTATGTTACTTTTTTTAGAGATATCAATGTTACTTTCATTTTAAATGTTATACGTTTTCTCCATCCGTGATCTTGAATGACCTTGAATAATTATAGTCACTGAATTCATAATGAAATGGACGATCATTGTAGGTGTTTAAACGACGATTGTTTCATTTAAAAAAATGAAGGTGACCTTGAAAAAAAGTTCCATAAAAACATTTTTTTGGTATTATGTGAGTCCCACTTTGCAATTCAACTTTGTCCTCAAGACATTTCATGTATTTTTGAAATAAAAAAAGATATTTGAGATACAAACGATGGATGACTTATCCTGTACATTCATTTCAAGTGAATATTAAATACTATTAAATATCCAATTTTTTGTTGGCCTTGGGGAATGCCTACTCCCTTTAAAGGTCTCTCAGACGCGCAGGTAGCTCAGAAGATATCGTCCCCGGGATTCTTCGGAGACCGCGCAACAATTGCAGCAAGTTCGTCGACTCGTCGAAGGGGGACAGTTTTTAATTAATAGAAACCACCCCAGTCCGGCGAGGTACGGAATCAGGGCGGCGTTAATGACAAAGGGGGCCCCATCAAGCCGTTATTCCGGGCGATCGATCCCGTGGTAAACGTAATATTCCCCCGGGTTTCCAGTCAATTTCAATCGACACCGGTCGGCGATTCTTCTCCTTAACAGTCTCTCCCCGGGACTCACCGTAAATATTGAGCCTCGCCGAGTGGTGCGCCTCGCCCGCCCGGCTGCTGGCGATGCACTCGTATTCGCCCCCATCTTCAGACTTCACCGACGAGATGTTAACGTGCGATATTACGTCCCCGTACACCGTCACGTACTGGCCAATCAGCAGCCTGTCGTTTTGCGGAAGCGGAAATCCATCCAGCAACCAGGAAATTTGCGGCGTGGGATTACCCGCGGCGCTGCATTTCAGGGAAACCGATGGACCGATTTGCATCGTCTGTTCGATAAACCTGTAGACCAGCTGCGGTGCGATCTCTGTTAACAGAAATTATATGATCACTCTTACCTGAAATCATTGCAATACTACACCTACCCCCGCTGAACGAGGGTTCCTTCGTATTCCCCTTAGGCTGAAGCAACCCTTAACCTTTGTGTTACTGATGGCCGTTTTTTACCACGTTTTTATTAGCTCGCTTTCTTGCTGCTTGTCTGTCTGTCTGTTCGGTGGCAAATTTAGCAATTTATTTTAAACTAACTTCCTTATGAGCTAGAGACTTGAAATTATTTTACTCGAAGTCGCTTGGAAAATTTGTTTCCCTTGCACTTTGGTTACTATTGACACACAGTTGCTCGGAGCAGATTGAAAATATCTACAGTGTGTCCCCAAAATATTGGAAGACATTGGTATCGTTGAATAATAAATTCTCTTCAAATCAAATATGTTCAAGTAATAGTTGTCGCCAATTTCATCAAACTTTAGTATACAATAATTACGAAGGACATTAATAAAAAAATCACACATCGTTCGAAATATAAAATCGTTTATGAAAGCAGCATCTTTCTCTTTCGATTAAAGAATTTTTTTATTTTTTAATTGGATATCGTATGCGACTTACAGAATGTTCTATAATACAGGCGAATAACTCCACTGATGCATTCAGTGCATAAAAGTAAGAAATAAAGTTCTCGTGGAGTTCAAGTGGTAGACGCTCTCGTGTTGTATTACTTGTTCTCCTGTTTTCGCAGAAATTGTTCAAAGTGTGCACTATCGTGTCGAACACGTGCCAGGTACGCCTACTTCAGTTTGAATTCTCTGGAAACTTTCTTCCAGATGTTCTGGAGTGTGTTATCGTTGCCTACTGTCGCGCTGTAAGTCGACGAGTTAAAACAACTGCAGCTCGAAAAATATATATATTATATATATATATATATATATATATATATATATATATATATATATATATATGCCGTTGGAATAGATAATTCTAAGTGAAACACATTCTCTTCCTCTCACCACAGTATTTATCCTCGAGGCAACGTGGCCGACATATTACGGACTTGTTCCCTTGAGGCAGACTACTTCCTCGTTCAATTTGTTTTGTTTTCACTATCATAAATTTCAATTACCCATCCTACTAAATAGCGGTAATATATTGAACGTTAATTATATTCTATAAACATCTTCAAAACAATCATACATAAACTAGAAATAATTATGTACCATAATTTTAGAAGTTATTTTCTACAACTTGGAAATAAAGCTTATGATATTCTTGTGAGGTATTTTCATGTTATTGAAGACAATTTCTTTTCGCATGATTCTTGCTGACCGAGAAAAAGAAACAATTCCTGTATTTTGGATCGTAGACCATACATATGATCTTTCATAAAAATCCTGGAGCTCAATTTTGTCAACCATCAACAGTATTTATACTCTATACAGGGACATCTGGTAAAGTACTCGAATGCTGCTAGAAGTGCGAAATACTAAACGTGTTCCTGGTGATAGAGACTCTGCATTCATAACGCGTCGCACGATGTCTAAAACGTAGATCTAGTTTGTCATTGGGACTTGATCCGTTCGTCACTGACACTTCAGCATTTTCCTCGCTCAACCGTGTCAATAATCGCGTTGCATTTCCTCGACTGAATACACAGTTCTGCTTCGTTCACGATTCATAAAAATTCTTACCAAACGCGGAGCATAATTGAAATTCCGGGAACGACTGCATGCCGTAAAAGCTTCACGCGACCTATCAAAATCGTAAAATACACGGTCTCACTTAATCGTAAAACGTGGGGGGTTAGTTGAAAGTACTACTGGTTCGCGATATAAATCCCTTTAGAAGAGGACACAGGCAGGATAAAGATTAATGGCTTGGGGAGAGTGAAAATCTTTCAACGATTCGGTTTATTTAGAATTGTGGGTGGATCATAATAATAATACTTCTAAATCCCACGAATTTATTTTGCCTTACAAGATACAACCAGCCAAGGAAGTATTCGTATTATATATTTTCAGACGCAATACAAATACATCTTGAAAATGATTCAAACTAGAATCGAAACGTCGATGAATATTTGGTAATTTGCAAAATTGTTTTTTAATATCTCAGTAATACTTGATCGAACCTTAGCGCCGAGAGTATTAAACATTTACTGTTTCTATAAAATTTAAAACTGTTCATAAAACTCGTGTCTATAAAAGATATTAAAAAATTCTTTTTATAGATTTCATTACAATCACACGATTTTCTCAAAATTCTTTTTATACATCGTGTAATGAACGAGTTCTTGAAAAAGTTAAGAAGTTCGGTGTTTTTTTAAAACTTTCTCCACTATAAAGAGCGTGCAGAGACTTTTTGGACTGCTTCTACCTTTTACTCGAGAAACGTTTGCTTTAGCCGTACCTTTTCTGAATTTCCTAGTAGATTTTTTCATAATTTGCGATACGATTATGAGCAAACGTTCTGAAATGATGCAGCAACAAAGATTAACCTGCTGTCGTCGAATTACGCGATATCCCTTTTCATTAAGTGGACTTTAACGACCAAAGGGACTTTGTACTAAATAATTGGCCTGACGATTAATGGATCCTGGGGATTAAGTGCGCTGTACCCTAACGAAGAAACATTGAAAATAACCAGGGTGCTTTCACAGGCATGCGTTCCAGTTCCAGGAGGGCTCTAAATGAACCCGCAGCTCCACGTAACGAGTCCTGCCGGTAATGAATTCATGAAGTTCATAAGCGCGGGCACGCCGACTACGAAATAACATTCTACAACTTTTCGCATGCATATCGTGATTTTCGCGCGGTTGGGTGCTTGAACACGCCCCAGAGAAATCGATCCACGGTTAATAAATTCTTCAACACGCTGGTCGGTCCAATGGTGACTCCAGCAAGTAAAAGATAAAAGATAAATGTTTCTACTGTCGACAACATTTTGTCGAACGTGTTTCTTACGTGACAATGACTGCAATTCGTCAGTTTTCAAATTTTTTCTTTTAACTTGAATCAACTAATTTTGTTATCTTTTTGTAACTCTACAAATATTAGATTAGAACCAGAATTATATATTCAGTTTTGTAAAGAGTACATTTTGGAAATATCTATAGCTTTACAAAAATGGAATAAATTGGATAGCTCCAAAATAAGTATTGATATTTTTTAATTTGCATTATTGCGTTATTTCCAATTTATTAAATCTGCATCTTATATTTAATACTTACAATTTTTATTTTCCGTACAAAGTCGCAATGTAGTCGTTATGCATGGACGATTGAGAAAGTCTAAAAATTTCATACATATAATATTATACATGCGAACTGTTATAACAAGAAAGGGTGAGTAAATAAAACCAGACGAAAAATGGTTGGAGCAACGGTTATTTGATAATACCATGACGAGGAACACAATGTCTCGTCTAAATAATAGTTCAGTCTGTCGTCAAATGTATACAGTACTCGCAGACGTCTACCTCTCAGCGAGACGGCTGCGATTTAAATTAAAAATCTGCGCAAATGGAGACGGCCTGAGGCGGTCTGGTCTCGGAAAACTTAATTCCAAGTGTTAGAGGGACACAAATTTTTTAAGTGTGCCTGCTAAAGGCACTATTACCTCTCTAATTCGAGCCAGCATCGTTGCCCGAACCGACCTATCCTAATCGATACGAGAACAAGACGCGTCCGTCGGCCATTAAACAAATTTCATTCCGGGCGCTTAATTGCGTGTCTCCCAAATACGCCGATCCAGTTATGCTCACCAAACGAGTTTCCTGATCGGATAGGAAGTGATCCACATCAATTTTTTTGACGTATCAGCGTTATTCCGATACGGATGACGTTAATGAACTGGCACAGGATGAAACAAATCCGTCAAAAAATCCTAACCACCTCCACTTTCCATTACGCTTCGATATTTAAACATTTATTCTGCGTTCACTTAATCGAATGTATTCGTTTCATTGGCGGGTTAAAGATTTCTTCATATATTTGCTAATTCAACATTTATGTCGGTTTTAGTGGAGAACCGAGCGGATGAGTGATTAAAAAATTACTGAAACGCTTAATGTAATTGTGAGGTTGATTGTCTCTGCTGAATTGCTAAAATTATCAGTCCTCGTTAATAAAGGGCTTCCATTAAGAGGTGTCATGTTAATTTTCGAGCTATATTTTATTGATGAAGATTAGAGTTGTCACTCCACGACGAGTGGTTAGTAAAACTAAAAAAAATAAAGAATTTTGACAATTCTTAATGGAAGACCTTATATTGTACATTATTCGTCATCCCGACGTTCGTTATTTTCGATCTTGCATTTCTTAAATGGCAACCTTAAACGACGGGGAAACAGAAACGAACATAAGTTTCGTGGGAAACTTGAAGGAAATATTTCGAGACAGAGTGAAAAACGCTAAGCGGGTACTGTTTGGTGGTGCTGTACGTCGCGTCGTGTCAGTTAAATTTAAGCTTCCTGTTTGTCATCTCGTTTTCTACATCTGGTTATTTGGCTATGCTATCCTTCTCTGTTGCTCTCTGGAGGCTGACGAGCCATCTTGCCTGACGTATCTATGACGCATAATAAATAGACGTAGCTAGAAGTGCAGACTGGGACGAGATCGTGCTCGGCCGGCATGCAAAGCATCGGCAAAACCGCAGGAATCTCGTTAGCGTATGCAAATCCAAGGTGGCGGTACTAACTATCCCATCGTGCTGCGGGCAATCCCTACCTAATGTACACTGTGTGCCCTGCAGCTTAGAAATCATGCAGTCGAGAAAAATCCTAATGACAGACTAACAGGGACGCCTAACTTGATCATCCACCGAAAATCGAATGGTCTGACCAACTAGCTCGCCATCGATGAAACTCATGCTCCCGGTTAAGGGATCGATCCGAACTAAAGGACGTTTCGAGCCGCTCCAGCGCTGGAAATAACTAAATCCTATTGACCTCCGTTCTCCCGCGAAACAACCAATATTTCTGTCTGATCTAGTTTAACAGAACCTTTGGAATTTAGGAAATAGATCTCGAAATGTTTTCGAACTTGTTTGCGGAGAAAGACATTCTGCCAAATCTAATCATATTATTGTTCATCCCTTGCACTACGGTTTATTTGTTACAGTAGATAGAAATCTATATCGTCCAAAAATTCCTAGAAGAAGATGAAAGATCTATATTTATTATAAGTCCACGGTGAATTTACTGTTGGGAATGTGTTTGGAACAAAATGAGTTAATTTTTAATCAGTTACAAAACTTCGGCAAAGATGTTTGTTAAATTAAGTATACTTTTCATGAAGAAGGAAAATTGAACAATTTTTAAAAGTTGGTAGCACATTTATAATAATTTATGATTTATAAAGTTGTGTCCATTTTATTGCTGATATTCGCTCGGTTGAACTTGGTCGTACTTTTCGTTGACAATTTCGGTTGCATTGTCAATAATCAGTCAGATGTTTAGAACACTGAAATTGAGCATCCTGTAATATTGTTATTTCCAACTACACTGGTACACTTTAAACATAAAATAATAATTCCAATTCTTCCGCTATCGAGAACCGAGTGGAGCCCTTCCCATCGAACAAGTTATCAAATATTTGTGAGCGACAGAGTACTTCCTCATGCAGAAGAATTGCCCGATCGGTTTACGGGAACGTAGCGTAACGAAAATTCATCCCGGCCCCGGAACTTCGCTCGCAGCAAAGGGGACTTCAGAATCGCGAAGAATACTGTTCGAACGGTTTCCATCGGATAGAAAAATGAGCCAGCTCGGTAGCGTCTCGCTCGGCCGAGCTCAAATGCGGTTGAAAGAGCCGGAGGGGCAGGACGAAATAGCGCGCAATCATCGTCCCGTTTAAACCTAATGAAAAATCGCTTACTGCAGCTAACTCCGGACTGCGGCGAGTTATTGCGGCCCGATGCAATTGCGGGTAAAGCGTTCAAAGGTTGAATCCATTACCGTTGTTTGCTGGTGTTCTTGTTTCTATCGCCGCGACCCAGCCAACTAAGTGCCTTCTTTCCTTCGGGTCTTCAATTACTCTTGGCACCCGGGAGTTGGGGGTGGCTGTGGCCAAAGGGTGGAAACACAGTTTCACCTTCTGATAACGGCCGCGGGTGAGCGAAGCATGTACAGCGTTCTAAGAACCGATTCTGGACCGATTGTATCCGACTTTACTCGGTTGCACACCGTCAAACGAGACCGATCGGTAAACGATTCCGTAAGAAAATTTTAAGTTCCCACTATCATCGAACTTGCCGCGCCGCTTGTGTTAACACGGCCAGAGTGATAAAGTATTATTATCCTGGTGAAAGTAGTATTTCAAATAGTAATCCTGTTTATTCCAAAGTATGCGTAGCACGGTGAAAAAAAAATTGTTTCTATATTATTTTTTAGAAATAATATTTCTGAAGTGTCCAAAATATCGCAAATACGTACACCGAATTTCGCGGTGTCGTCAGTCCAGTTTCGCTTGCTCGCGATGATACTCGGGGCTTTGACGTAGTTACAGAGTAACAACGCCTACTTAAAATAAAGTTCGAATTGTGGAAGGTAACACTTTTAAATATATTTTAATTCATATTTCTTAGTTTCTAGTTTAGCTAGGGCAACTAGCTAGTTCTGAACGGTACGAGATGTTTTTGAATTATAATTTTCAAAAATATTTTATTATTCAAATTAGACATATAATATAATAAGTCTAATAATAAAGTCTAAAAATATTTATTATTATTATTTTATTATATTATATTATATTATATTATAGATTTTATTATTATTTATTATAGATTTTATATAGGAAGTTAAATGAAATGAAAGTTGTAAAGGGAAAGGGATCTCCTTGTAACCCGTAAGGGAACAATAAATATACATACATATTCAAATTAGACATACTATTTAGAAAATTATTTTTTTTAAGCCAAATAAAATCTAATCTTACTATCCAAGTGTAACAACTTGTGATTATTGTTTGGTTGGACCACTCAAACAGATATTGGAAGAATACCGTTTGAATAATGACAAAAAAGAGGAGCAGACGATTCCGTAAGAAAATTTCAAGTTCCGACTATCATCGAGCTAGCCGCGTAGCGCAGCGTGGCTAATGGTCAAGAAAGTACCGGCTCGGGGAGACGTATAGAATCGATTCAGAGTGCATCGCCAGCACACGCCGTCCTTGCTGTCCGGGGAGCTTGCGGGGATTAATGAGATGGGTGGAAGAGAGAATAATTAACTACTCAGTAACGAAGGGTTTGATTGACTTTCGTACACTTCTGTCGAACCGAGTATGCCGCGTTGCCCGACCAGTGTAAGTAGTTGCGATGAAACGGACACCCTGTTGCAATTTGACGGAATATAAACAGAGCGTCCCGCGTCAAGGTACTTCGAAAGAGAATTAATGATGGCTCGAATGCAATGCGCGGCCACATCGATTCCTTCCATCCGTTGAATCAAGATCTCAAACGTGTCTTTCGATTCCTGGCTGAACCATTCTCGGTGAAATGTTTATATCGTCGCCGTGAAGCTACTTTGGTACGTGTCTCAGTTCGAGCTCGTGTTTATATTTCCTATAAATCCATGGTGTCTCTTTCCTCTCCGATCTCGATGATTTTTTGAATATGTTAGATGTGAAACTAAACATGTTGAACAACTGTTCCCTATACGTATAAATTGGGGTGGCTTCGTTATACATACACAGATCCATTCATGTAACTATAACCGAAGTAATTGAAGAGCTGTGTAAAAAGAAAAGAGAACTAGATTTTATTCTGTAAATAAATTTATATAATCATCTTAATGACTTTTATTTAATGTGCATTAAAAATCATTCTGTGGCCTGATACAAAACACTTCAATTTCAGTGTGGATGTGTGGCTACCGTTGACAGATGTTTTTGTTAAAAAAAAGGTCATTTTGTTCAATTCGCCCCCTACCCCTCAAGATTAAATCCTGGGTGCGCCACTGGGTGAATTCATGGTGAATTTACTTCGTGGCGACTTAGGTGTTTTCCAGATTTGCCGGCCAGTGCATTGTTGAAATCTGGGATATTTATCCCACGAGAGAAATAAAGTATATTCGAAAATATAAAACGGACAAATACCCGAAGTCTGCTAATGAACGGACGATATTTCTAACAGCAGATAATCCAGTAACACAACCACGGTCTCGTAAACTGGGATAAACATGTTACGGTTAAGTAATTTGAGAATTCCGAAGGAATGGCCGAGTTGCTCAAAGCCTGATTCGAAGCACCTCGTTTGTAGGTATGTATCTCTTTGTCTTTGTGTTCACAGAAAAACTGGCGAACCGAATGGTCTTTATTATATTTCGAGTGGGGAGCTAGCGTATGTGGTTTTCGATCGAGCGATGTTACGGAACGCCGCCGCCGCTGGTCTCGAGCAGAGGCGGGCCAAGCGTAGAGCAAACGAGGCCATTTTCGAGCAAAAATAGTACGCCGCCCAGGGCGAAACGACTTCGTGATGGAAAATACATTACCAGGGAGCGAAGCGTGCGCCATGCCCGTACGCAGCGAGTGTTTCGGTCCGAGAACCGAAAATTGAGAACCGTGAGCAGAGAACAGAGAACAAAGTACACATATACTCTCGGAATAGGAAACCTGAAATCCGTAGATGCTCAATTGAGTCTCCCGTGCGCAAAATCGTTCACTGCATACATGCTTCGGTTTTGTTACATTGACCGGACACGCGGCCAATCTGGCTCGGTAACAGTATTTTAATTGAAATCTTCGTGGCCATAACTCGAAACCATCGATCGGCGAGCTATGTTGCCCTGTTAATGGAAAAAGCATCGAAGTCGGTTACCCGGTCGAAATATGACACACGAGCAACAGATAGTAGGACTCGCCGGGGAAACGATAAACTCGAGGCCATTCTGTCAGCCAGCCGAATTTCACTGCTACACGGAGAAGTGACGGGCGTGCGTGGAGGATTCAAATGTTGGAGAAATGCACTGGATTTAAAGATTACACAGTTACGAAAGGCTTTGACACATACTCGAGCACACGGCTACAAATTTTCAAAGGAGGATAATGATTAAAAATCTATGAAAAAAGAAAGTTCAGCTACCCTTCAACGTAGATACATTAGTTACTAATAATTATCTGGGCTGTGATTCTAAAGAACCGTTCTGTATACATGTCACCGTCGCTCGACCTTATAATTGTCGACCGAAATAATTGTAAAAAAATTGTTGGATCTATTATAGCCAACTCTGCAAACAAAATATAATATTCATATTGCTAGTACAGTATCTAGAAAAATAAATAACGACCCGAATACATTCTGTTCGAAATTATTATAGTAATTGTTATATAGGTCAATTACTTTTGTATTACCTACCGAGAAGCGTGTTAAAAGTTTTTCACGAAGTCTCGAGATATTTCCAGCTGCAAAATTGACCTACAAAGTTAGTCCGCAATTCTGGAGCACCACAATAATCCTGTTGCACGATTTTTTTTCGATTTTGAACACACGTAACATTTAATATGCTACGGAGTGTATGATTTAGCATCTGCATATATTAACTGTTCAATACGAACTCAAATAGAAAACTTTTAAAAAGTGCCTTTTTTCATGTAATTCCTGTCAATTGCAATCGTTATTTAAAACAATGTTTTTTTCCTCATTTATTTTGCAATTTTTTTAAACAAATTTTATGTTTTCATAGCAGAGAACTTTTTAAAAATTTAAAAAAAGAGGATATAGCCTCAAGCCTCTTTACGGACCTGTATTTAACAAAGCGGACACTAAAATTGAAGAATGAAAATCATTTCTAGATTCAGAAATTTGACGACATTTAACTATAACTCTCGAACCATAACAGATTGGGATGAATGTTTTTGTCCGAATTTCCCAACTGCTAGAAAGTTGTTAGAAGTGTCCGGGTGTCAGACGGAGAGGTCTAGGGATTTTATACCGTTCGTCGTAGGTTCGCAGTATCCATACATGACAAACTTAGTAACGAAGAATCTTCTAAGGCAATGTATTAATTCCTAACGTATCGCCACTATTATTCCACTGTCGCGTACAAACTCCGTTCCACCCGTATCCGAGCAAAACTGTTCGAAGCGCTCGTCGCGCGAAAGAAGACGGAAACAATGAAGTTAATGTACCGCAACGACAAGTAGTTGCAAGGCAAAGGCAATATTCCCGGCAAAGCTTCTTGTGCTCGCAAAAAAATTGCCTCGTCGACGTAGCAGAAACGGCTTAACCATCCTCGTGAGAGGCTCGCCTGTTAATGGTATGTACGACGTCGTCCAAAAAAGAAGGGAAAAAGAAGCCATAGCATGGAGAGTAAAGAAAAGAAAACAGTGAGGGATCGAACGCGCTCGAATTGAAAGCAATCCGTGGGATCTATAACCAGCAGAGCCGAGCCGGGGCTAGAACCATCGACGGTGAAAAGTACGTGATCAACGCCGTTGGGGCGCGAGAGGTTCCATAATTAAAAGCGCCGGTGAATCGAAAGGATGGCGATTATCGGGCGGCAAACAGCGATTTTCGCGGGATGACGGCACGAACCGAAGGGGCGTGGGGTGGCGGAACACGGGGGATGGATCACGGCGAGGGGGTAGCAGAACGATGCGGGCATTTTCGCGCGAAAATGGCACGTACCTTCCTCGGAGGAAAGCGGCCGCGCACGCCGTGATCCGTGATGGAAAACGCGTTACGATGGAGTGGCACGCAAACCCGGAATGGATCGTATGGGGAAGAGTTCCACTGCATTAACCACCCAGCAACCTATCAACGCGGAACCATTCGCTCAACAAACAGGCCCGCCTCTCACCACCCCCGCACCTTTTCGCCGAGCACCGCCATCGAACGAGTCTGTCTTCCGAACACACCAAGGCCGAGTTTCCATCATCTACCAAGGAGCCTCGAGAGCCCAAGACGACGGGAAAAAGAGAACACACCTGCCGGGAAACGAGAGGAAAGTTGGTCCTGCGAGTTTTCCAATTCTTTTTCCTCCAGGCCGATTCAATTAGGTCTGAAGAGCCAGCCAGCCGGCGCGGCGCGAGACTAATTCGTCGCGAGGATTTCACGCGTTTAACCTTACCGATGGTGATCGATAGAGTGCTGTGCTTTCGATGTTTGCCCGTAGAAATCTGTAGGAATACGTGAAATGCGTGATTCCGTGTTGTTTCGAAAATTTCTACAACATCGCAGAATTCAATTGTATTCCATATGATCAAGTATGGACTTCAGGAAAATTTTTTCTATTTTACATAAAGATTCGCTTTGTCCAGTAATTACTATTTAAATCGATGCACGCGAATTAGTGCACGGTTTAGTCGCGTTTGTACCCTGCTGAAATTTAAATGGATTTTGTTAACCATCCTGCACATTTCGCGGCAATTAGAGATAAAAGTAAACCTGTGGTTATAATCATATTTTCATTGTGGAAGCATATAAATTAATTTCGTACGAACAATTTCCATGTAGTTCGATCGAGGTAGAGATAATATTGATTTTCAACTTAATCTCAAATTAATTTATGAAAAGATAACATAACGATTAAATGAACAGTGGAGCTTACTCGGAATTAGATTATCTGTGTTCTCCATCGAATTAGTTTTGTATATTTTCAGTCGTCGAAAATAATATTGAAGGAGAAATGTCTATCATAATGAGAGAGAGAATATAATAGAAACAGCAGCAGCATTGTAATTAATTGCAGTGATTCCGAATTCGCTATTATTAGAGACAACCCGTAATTGAATCGTCGATAACGTTTTAATGGACATTCTTAATACACGATCAGATTACATTTCGCCCGAGCCTGTTGCCTACACGTCCCTCGAGACTTGGGCCAGGCATAGTTGTTAACAGTGCGTTATACACCGGTTAAACCGTCCAGAATCTTACTGTAAGCGGGTTCATCAGTGTAGAAGATGGTGTGCCAGACGTAATTGAAACCGTCGTCCACGGCCAGATGTCATTAAATGCTGCGACGAAGTGTCTTAAACGTTTCATACCGCGGTAGGTTCGTTAACCGCCGCCGCGAGTTACTGCCCCCGCGCCGGTTGGAATGAGACAGAGGTAGTCTTCCTTAAAACCGTTTAAACGGAATAATGGATATTACGCGAGGCAGAACGGATGGGTCCAGTCTTTGCAAGCCAGAAAAAGAGACGATTATTATGTAGCCGGGCAACTGAATTAGACGAGCAATCTCGAATGTCCTTATAACGATGCACGCCAACGACGACGATTTAACGAGGCGACTCTATCCTGTATTACGAAGCGAATGAGCACTGTCAGAAACTTCTATAAAATCATCCACATGCAGCGCATCTGTATGCAATAAAAAAATTTTGTCTATTGCATATAAATATATTCAATCTCATAATAATTTGATTAAGTGATAGCCAATATAATCGTTTTCTTAACATCGCTGTCAAGTTGCGCAGATGTAGGTTGTGGTACATTTGTTGATGCCTTGTTTCGAAGACTGTACAGATCTACAGGTTTTGTTTAACATATTTTTCGATGCAGTTAATAATTTATAAGTTATTCAAGAAAAACTATTTTATGAGCATTTAATTAATTATTTTACTGTTTAAGGACCCTGGGGTACATTTTCCCGTTATCCGTGGGAGCTCAAACTTTATACAGATTTTCTTTAATTATTTGGAACAATCCTGTGGAGTGCCATAAAAGTAATTTTGAAAAAAAAATTGACAAGAGAAAATAAGAGTGGGGATGGCGAGTGATTGACCGCTTGGCATTTACTCCAGGCGCATATACAGATGAAGATGTTATTAGCCTACAATAGTTTACATCAGTTCGCAATGCGATCGACGTAAAATTTCTAGCACACATATGCTATTTTGTTGAGTGGGAGCGTTCATATGCATAGAAGCATTTTTCCGCGTTTCGTATCGAGATCGAGGAGCACAAAGGCGAGGACGTAAACGCCTAAACAAACGAAGACTCACCGCCCAGCCTCAATTCCGCGATTCCTTGGGCCATTTCGTACTCGTTCCTCACGAAGCACTGGTACATCCCGCGATCCTCCCGTGCAACCGACATCACGGAAATACGCTCCGTGGCAACCGCCCTCACGCGAGAGCTCGTTCTCAATGGCTGACCGTCCTTCAGCCAGTAGAGCGCCGCCTGCGGAAATCCACTTGCGCTGCACGTCTGAAAAGCAGTTTAAAGAAAAGGGACTGATGAGAACCGACCAAGTTTCTGGGCGTGCCCGCCTACCCCCCTAACAGAATACTCTCGAATCTCACGTCCCCTTCAAAAATAAGATTGCCCCGCGTCGAATGGCGCTACCAGGTCGGGCTTCTTTCAGCGTAGGCGAACGCGAGCAAGAACTCCGACGGTCTCGAGGTCGCCTCCTACTTTCCGTGTTCTCGTAAAAATCGGATTAGCCCGGAACGAAATGCCTCTGGAATAACTGAGAAATTCGCTGGTCATTTAACCCTGTACCCTCTTCCCCCATGATTATTCGCGTCTTTCAACAGGTTGTGAATAGAGTGCTAGACAAAATAGTAAGATACTTTGTATATATCTAGATCTAGTAATTTTAACACGTATCATTAGGGTCACCAAATCAAGGGAATGGACTCGAACTGAGGGGACAAAGTTGCCCACGCTCTGCCAGTAACATGTCACGAAACAAGGTCGCGGCGGAAGCGTGAGGGTATAGCGTCGTAGAAGGGGAAGGTAGAATGGGGGAGAAAAGTCTTCATCTGGTGACTTCGAAATTATTTGCCTAGCATTGAAAACGAATTATTTATTGCTATGGGTTTTCACGCACGACAAAGATAATCGCGATAACACGATGTACTTACAACGCAGAATAAATAATTATAGATTCTCCGTAGCTGTCGCAATTGTGAAACAGTCGACACAAATGGCTAGGGTTCGGTATTAATTACTGTTACAAAGCTGAACCGTATAAATCGCAGGCAACCGTGAGAAACGTTAATTACCAAATGAGCAGCCTTGCCCAGATCGACGGTCTGAATCGACGGTTGAACGTGTACACTCAATGGCGCAGATACCGTTAACCTCACTTCCATGGATTCGTTGCCCTCCACATTACTGGCGGTGCACATGTAGGAGCCGGTATCGTTTTCTTGAACACCTTGTATGATCAACGATCCGTCTCGTACCACGTAATGTCCCGATGCATCCTCGATTGGCTCCTCCCTCTGGTTCCTGTTGTAATACCACCTACAACAGAAACAAATATGGATTCTCGTATAATCTAAGTTTATACATACAGGGTGAGTCACGTAACGTTTGTATGTAAAATATCTTTGCCATTTTCAAAGGTACATTAAATGTTTTGTGGGCAAAGTTGAATGGTAAAATGGAGTGACCTTGAATAATTATAGTCAGTAAATTCATAAGGAAGGGGCGATCATTGAAAGCGTTTAAAAAAGAGTAGTTCCATTTGTAAAAAATTGAAAGTGACCTCGATATTTCTAAAAAAAATGATAAAAAACAAAAATTTTTTGATATCGTGTCGGGCTTATTTTACCATTCAACTTTGTCCTCAAGACATTTCATGTATCTTTGAAAACTACAAAGATACTTAATAATATGTTTGAAGATGTTTAATAATATATTTATTTCTACGCGGGATGTTTTTTGTTTGTTTTTTGGATCATTAATTTTGGTGTTCCACAAATTTTTCATATAATCAAAAATGTTCTCTGACTTCAAAAAGGTTAAGAACCACTGATCTAAGCCATTGTTTCATCACCAAGGTCCTACGAAAATTCAATGTGCTTAACAAATCATGCGTAACAGATCATGCATATCGGTCCTAAAGTAGCAAGAGTCGCGTAAAAATACGAGACTAACGGAAATTCTATTGCAGAACTCGTTTATACTTGGCCCCTGGACCGTGGTAAAATGGAAATTCCAACGATACGACGCGTTACATTCAATAAAGCTAATTCCCGATGGAATTCGAATTAATCGGGTCGCTAAGAATTTAAGAGCTTCTGTTTTCTGAGTTTTAAAGGGCTCGTCGTCGTCGTCGAATCGATAAATTCTTCAGTCTTTGAGCGCCGAATGCCTGAAGTGTTTGCAAACGTGGTAATTAACGATGGAACTCATCAAATAGCGGACATCATGCTTCTTGTTGGAAATCGTGGAAGTTGTTCAGGCCCATTTGACGAAGCAAACGAAAAACTTACAGACACATACCAAATTTTTGGTTATTAATTAGGTAGTGCGAACTAGTCTCGTTAGTTAATCAAATATTTAAGAAGTTAAGGAATGACGATACATGAAATATGTTTCCCAAGACTTGTTAGAGATAAGTAAACAAAATAATAATGTTGATAACAATACAAGGAATAACTAAATATTTTAAATCTAATAATTTTATATTTTTATGAAAATTCTTTCAATAATAATTTATTTATACCATCCCTAAATCGTACATGAATTATTTATAAGTTGTCATATTATGATTACTCGTAATTGTTATTAAAAAATTCATCATGGTATTTTCACCTACGAATTGTTGACTTTTTAAATATCGTGAAATAATAGTCGATAAATGACGTGTCATGTATATTTATCTTCCACCATGCAATCACACTAAGAACGTTCAAAATGTTTTTTAAAAAAGTTCTATGCTCAATGTTTCAACCAGAATCTGTTAAAAAGTTCCCGAACGCTTTGGATCTCCGCTATGAACACAATAGGTTCGGTAAGAACAAGAGCTGGTCTGGTGTTCTTTCGGTGGTATGTGACAAGGCGCATGGATTTACTACTGTCAGCCGAAACATATGGCAGCTCCGCTGGTTGGTAGCGTCCGATAAATTGCACGGTCGCATCACTGCGCTTCTCGTGATACACGGAGTTGCATTATGTCCGATCAGTGTTCAAGATTCACCACTGACTGAGCGAAAATGCTCGCATACCGCTGGCGTCGGACACAGGGCGATATTGGTGCTTTGCTATCCGAGCAAGCCTTTCCATTCCAGCAGTGTATCTCTCTAGTGCACTCGGCAACCACAAAATAACAACTGTTTCATTGGGAAGACTGAATACACAGCACGGCCGTGAATTGTGCTACGTTACCCATACGTTCCGCTCTCTCTCTCTCTCTCTCTCTCTCTCTCTCTCTCTCTCTAGTTGCCCCCACCGATAGTCCCCACACCAGACCATCTTTTTTCCCGGTTCAGAACTGCACAGTATGCGTGCATGGAACGCTAGATGTACTGGCACGCTTTCAAAACACTCCCGGTTGAACAAGCAGCCGGATAAACCGCGGCTGTGGCGTGCATGGGTTACAGACGAAAATCGTTAATACTCGGCGGATCGCTAAATAAGAAGCGAGCGAGAGCAAGCCAGCGCGACCAGATCGGGTCCGTTCGCCGGAAATTATTCGCCCGTCCCTGACTCCGTCCCCCGTCTCCAACGGGATCGATATGCCCGTTCGAAAACGTGGAAACGCGCGCGTTTCGTCACCGAAACGCTCTCGCCCCCCTTCCTCTGTATTTAAAGCGTCTCGGTAGACGGGATAATCGAATCGATCTCTCACGGGCACGCGCGACCTTTGACCTCGTCCGACCGAACCCGTCACGCAGAAACTGAACCATTTCGGAATCAATTCGGTCCCTTCATTTCTGACGGTCATACGGGACCCCGGATTGCGCAATTAATATTTATGGAAAGGGAAAAATCTTTCGATCTCTCGTCAATCTGCTCTACATGAAATATTTATGACCGCAGTCATGGTTTCCAAGATACAAAAATACAAATGAAGAAAAAAAAAATACTTAAATTAAATAATTCAATCTAAAGGAGCCAAATAAAAAAGTTTAAAAAAATGCTTTTTCTGTTTTTGTTTGCAACCTTGTAAATTGTAATTTTCGGAAAATCTTTTTCAGATCATTTAGTAAACCAATGGTTCTAATTGATTATAAAAAATCAGGTCGTTTGATAAAATTATAAGAAAGTCATTGTATTTTAAAAGGTGTATGAATACTCTGTCCCATGTCATCACATGAGTCTTCGCTTGTATCTAGTGGTATAGGATGGTCGATCAGTTTGTTTTTTTACAATCTCTGTCACAGTCTCGATTACTGGTACCATTGCCATTGTTTGGCTGGACTCGATGCTCTTTTTATTCATTTTCCAGGGATTGTATTTTTCAAACTTTTTTTTGTGCGATGTTTGGATCATTAGGTACTGCAATGTCTATCTGATGGGTTTGTTTTTCCATTCTTGTTGGATGCTTTTTGATCTATTATTAACGATTGTTTTATCTGCGTGTACATTTTCTGTGCATTTTGAAATTCGAGTGTTTTTGGGTGTGTACTTGTACTACGGTATGTGTGCTTGTACATGTTGATTTTCAACTACAAATTCCTGATACATGATATTTGCTGCTGCGTTGCATTAATTCGTGTATGGAATATTCCAGTT